>BQNB010061427.1:0-33173 GCA_026074375.1 Tanacetum coccineum | reverse complement strand
ATCTATTTGAATAATTATGTATTGTTTTTTAATGTAATGTTTATGTATTTGAAAAAAAATAAAGGTAACCCCATAGTGGCACTAGGTCGCCTGTAAGTCGCCGGAGAGAGAAAGCTGATGTGAGACCGGAATAAGTAGATCGCGACCCATTACGATAGTGGGCAGCCTTAGGAACCTAGCTATTACGAGTCACTAAAAAAATTAGTCCAATCTACACTTTTTATTTTCACACTTTTAAAGTGTAAAAAAAATTGAAAAACAATATATTTTTCATACTTATAAATGTATCAAAAAAATTTCACACTTTTAAATATGAAGAAATCTAAAATATCTCCACCCTCTTATTTAGGGGTGTGCATCGGTCTAAAACCGGACCAGATCGGACCGAGACCGAAAGGGTCTAAAACACCGGACCGAGGACCGGACCGAAATGGTACGGTCCGGTTCGGTCCTCGGTCCGGTCCGGTCCTATAAGGCATAATCATTGGGTTTTTTGGTAAGGCCGGACCGAACCGGACCGACCGGACCGAAGACCGAATTGATCCAAAACACCGGACCGAAATACGTTCGGTCCGGTCCGGTCGAACGGTCCATATGCTCAGCCCTACTCTTATGTGTGATAATTAATTGTAACACTCAGATTCTCCACAGTTAAGAAAGTGTTGAGAAAATAGTTGTTACAAATTACTTCCACACCTATAAGTAAGGTTCCAAAAATCGTGAATTGATAGTCGGTCGATCGACCCTTTTAAAGCTTGTAATCGGTATAAGCGGGATTAATCGGGTTGGCATTTATGACAAGTTTTTGGTACTTTCAGCGAGTTTTTGAGTATTTCCGAAAAGATTAAAAAAATACAAATTGTAATAAATATGAACTTTTACTGTAAGTGATTAAAACAAGTTTACAGTAAGTCTTGGGTATTTTCGGCAAGACTTGAAGGTTTCCGACAAGTTTAACCACCAATCCGCCATATATCGTCTTTGACCGCTGTTGACCATCGTTGACCACGATTGACCGATTTATTCAGTCGATTTCTTCCTTCTTAGCTTTACAAGACATTCTCTTAAGGTAGTTTTAAAAAATTTGCTAACCTAACTTGTTAAATTATGATATAGGCACTTATAAAAATATACCTTTAATAGTAGATAACGACACAATAATTTTAGAGAAAACCATGAGTTACATGTTTCATTAAAAAAGTTGAAAAACATAATCTTGGCAAATCTAGATGTAGTAATATATTAGAAAAAGTAGTTGAAACACATTAAAAAAAGCTAAGCATGAATCATGTCCACGAGTCCATTGACATCGAAACTTAGATGGAAAAGATGAGTTATGATATTGAATTAGGTTTGGTGGACAACGACATTTGGCAGACTAGCATCGAGTCTAAACACTGTTAACGGCTTATGATATATGTACCCCTAAAATACAATTTGTATCCCTCGGATTTTTTGCGGTTTTGTTTTTGTATTTTATTTTTTTGTATTTTTTTAATTTTGTATATGTTATAAAACTGTGACACGGAAAAAACGGAACAAAAAATATAAAGTTTAACAGGTCAAAAGTATGAAACTGTCAAAAATTACGGAACAGAAACTGATAAAAAACTGCGTTGTACTGTAAAAAAGGTAAAAAAATCTTTTTTACCTTTTGGTACTATGCAGTGGGCCAGGGGTACCCTATGTTAACATGTTAGTACACTTGTCCAAATGTGACTAAGAAACTTATGGGTACATTTTGATGAACAAGTTAGCCACTTACAAAAATATACAATTAAACCATTTAATACCAATCAGATTCACTCAAGCCGACACAATAATTTCAGAGAGAAAACCAAGAGTTCACATATATCATCTAATATAAAATTATGAAAACATAAACTTTGCCCAAATCAAGAAGTCGTAACTATGATTAATAACCAAGTGTAGTGTAAAACACAAATATAAAAAAAAGCTAAGCAAGAATCATGTCCACGTGTTCCGAATGACATCGAAACCATGTATTGAAAACAAGGATGAGATCTTATATTGACTTAGTTTTAGGTAGTGACAACGACATTGTGCAGACTAGCAACCAACGAGTTCTAAACTACATTGTTAAACAACGTCTTATGAATAGGTAACCAATAGACCCCCCCCTAAAATACATTAGAGTATTCCTTTTTTTTTAACCTTTCGGATTTTTTGCTGGTTTTTTGTTTTTGTTATGTTATATTTTTTTTTTTTTTTTTTTTGTATTTTTAATAAAAAAATACTTTTGTATATGTTATAATCTGTTACAAAGAATAAACAGCCATTTTCCCCACTTAAAAAAAAAAAAAAAAAGAAAATTATAAATAAATTTGAATATTGGGTATTTAAACTCCCATCGCATATTGGCCCCACCCTATTATTTTTTACACACTACCGCCCTCCACACAAAAGGGAGGGCGGGACCCCCCCCCCAGAAGTCACAGGACAAAACCCACGGTATTTTAAAAATTTATCACCCCCCCCCCCCCACCCCCCCACCCAAACCCCCCCCACCATATAAACTAAAAAATCATAAAACCCCCCCCCCCTCACCACAAAAAAAACACTTTGTGGGTCCCCCTACTCCACCAAACACTCAAAAAAAATGTTATCAAAATATTTACGAAATTAACACCATACTCCACAAAATACCCAACCAACTGCCCAACCTAACAATAGAAAACTCAAACCCCAGGATCACCACAACAAACTACAGCCGAATACCCTACTAAACCTTATACCCACCCACCACCCCCAACCCCCCCCGAAACTTTAACCAACAACCCTTATTGTATCCAATTCCATGATGGATTTGTATCTTATTCATTTTATTCTATATTTTTATTTTTTTTATTTTTTAACGTACTTCACCATCCAAACTACAGAATTTATAATAATATTTATACGCTAATCCCCTTCTGTAACACCCTCACCTGTCTATCACAACAGCGATGTGACAATCCTATACCCTCAATTTTATAACACAAAATGAATCCAATAAGTTCTTTTTATATGTAGAACAACACCCCATGACGCTCCAACACACCTCCACAATCCCCCACAACGCAAAACGTCCCTATCTCGGTAAACTGAGTATTGCAATTGGGTCGCACCCGCAAACTAGCATACTTTGAAGTCCTAGACACCTGTTTTTTTTATTTTTGGAAACTCACGTTTTTGTTTTTTTGTTTTTTTTGTTTTATACTTGGGTTTTGGATTTTTTTTTATCTTTTTGTTTTTTTTTTTTTTTTTTTTTTTTATTTTTTTATTTTTGGTCTTTCACACCCGTTTTTTTTTTTTTTTTTTTTATTTTTTTTTTTTTTTTTGTTGCGGCTCCTACAAATTTTTTTTTTTTTTTTTTTATTTAATTTTTTTTATTTTTATTTTTTTTTTTTTTTTTTTTTTTATTTATTATAACTTCAATTAGGTCACGCAAACTCAACGACTTGCGGGACTGCAACACCTAAATACAAAAAAAAATAAAAACTCATGAAAAATATCAAACACCACAACGGCAACCCTATACGAATCGTACCTCAATGTAGTCATAGCTAGTCTCACAGTCCTTCATACGAACGTTCTCGTCTGTTAGTCCTTTCCACATCAGTTAGAGTCCTAGTCGTCGTCTGTCAAGATCCATACGTATAGTTCAGCGACTTGCCCCAAGCCTCTCAGTCCGCATGAGATTAGCCTTTAGGCCAAAATAGATCTGCAATAAGTTCCTGAGTCAGGATAGCAGTAAAAGTCTGTGAGTAGGAGTCTGTGGATTCTTAGTCTGAGACATCTTAGTCCATGTAGTAGTAACAAGTGGCCAGCACGATGGAGTTCCCTAGGCACAAAAAAATAGAGCTATTGGCAGCCTGTGGCCAAACATAATAATCAGTCTAGTGAAGTAGACCCAAAAATAGATATAGTAAATAGTCATGAATAATGAAAATAAGACGTGCTGAATATTAGTGTGTCTGTACTGAGAGATAAAAATAGTTCTGGAAGTCTCTGGCAGGACAGCTGGGCCTTAGGATTGCCTGCACACAACAGTCTCTGCTGATACACTGTGCAGCGTCCTGTGATCTGCTGTTCCCTCGAAAAGTCTAGTACAGTACTGATCTGATGCTCCCAAAGAGTCACAGCTGGGCTAGTCTCGTCCTGTGAAGCGTTCTGGTCCTCGTCAGCACCTGTTTGTACAGGTTCTAGACAGTCATGTCCCCCTCTCTCCGCGAACCGCCCTAGATGAGGTGTGTGGAGGCATGCTGTCATGGTGTGCCCTGTCGTGCTGCTGATGTTCTTTCCCTGTGTGGGAGAGTCTGGCCGGCTGAGTCTTCATTGCGCTGCGTCTTGCTCGGCTGTGCACAGGCTATATAGTGTACCCTGGCCGTTCGTCTAAGTGTGGCGATACCTGAAACACAGGCATGAGACTAGCAGAGAGATGGGGCCTGTGTGTGACACACATCTGAAGTCCGGTTCTCTCATCAAGTGATGTCTTGTCCAGTCTGGATCTCCAAAAACTGCCTGGTCGTCCCCTATAGCCTGTCATTCCTCCGTGTCCTGCCTGTGCCCCCGAGGCCGATCTGTTCCTACTGCTACGTGGCAAGACTGTGTCTATTGGGTGTCCACCCCTATTTGGTCTCTGCTCCCGCGCTCGAGCGTGTCCCATGGTCCCCTCCGGGCGCTCTGCACTGAATCATGGCAGAGAATCCCTGGAGTGAGTGGTCAATCCCCCCCTACCCGAGATCTCGCCAGTAGCAGAAAGAGTCCACTACGGACTAGAGCGTCTTTGGGAAGAGGGGTTGTGTGTGCAGTGTGATCGAAGTCTCAGTACCATTATATCTTAAATCCCCTTTCAACATACCAGTAGCTAACTTTAGTGTAATTCTTCATATCTTCTCGTATCTTATCTTCTATCCTACCTATTACTAACGCTTATAAAAAACCATCGACATTAAAAACCACGTCATCCCTCAGTATACTTTAAATATCACAATGATACATCCAAACAACTTACTAACTTCACCCTCAAAACCCCGACGCCACACAAACCCGCCGCCTCGCCCCCACGAGCGATATCACCATCCGTGAGAACTGTGTCCCTTGAACCACACAAAACAACAAAAAACCCCCCCAAAAGAAAAAACAAAAGCAAAAACTCACGAGTAAAACCCCCCCACAAAAAACAACACAGTAACAAAAAAAATGAAAAAAACCACACAACCCTAACAACAAACACCACACATACCCCCCAAAAAAAATAACCCACAAAACTCAACCAACGTTACAAAACCACAACATCACAAAAAAAGACCAACACACCAAAATAACCACCCACAACCCGAACCATCTCCAACACACAAACACTAAAACAAGATAACGATCACACCAAACGTCCAAGTACCCCAACCAATTCTCGTGGCTGCCACGCAACCTTTAAACACACCCACCCCCCCTCCCCCCCCCGCCACAAACCCTACTCCCTCCACAGCCCAGCACCCAAACCCTACCAACCCACACCACCAATCCCCCAACCACACGCCCCACCCCCAAACCCCCCGCACCCCCCCACAAACCCCCCCCCCCCCCCCCCCAACAAATCGACTCCACCCACCAACCCCTCCCTAGCCTCTACCCCGATCCCCCCCCCGGCCCCACATATCACAACCCCACCACCCACACCACCCCCACACCAAATACCCTCCTCCAAATAAACCCCAAATCACACCCCCCCCCCACCAACAACCCACCCACAACATCCCATCACTACCTCTCTACACCCAACCCCCCACCCTAAACACAATCCACCCCCCCCAACCCACCCCGCCCCTCCCCCCCGAACTCTCTCCCCACCCCCCTCCCCCACCCCCCCCCCCATACCCGACTCCGCCCCATCTCCACCCCTATAATCACAAGACACACACTCCCCCCCCCCCCCCCCCCCCACCGTATTATTTGTCCTTATTCCGCACCCCCACCCCCCCGCCTTCCCCCCCCCCCACCCCTCCCCTCAAACCCCAACCCCCCATACTCACCCGAACAACCTCTCCCCCCCAACCCTACCACCCACCAAACACCCCACCCCCCGACCCAAACCTACCACCCCCCCCGCCCCACCTCCTGCCACCTCCCCCACCCACATCCCCCAACCCCCCCCATCCCCCCCCCCCCCACCGCAACACCACAAAAAGCTCAACCCCCCCCACTCCACCCCTCCACCGCGCACCGCACCGCCGCCACCACCCCCCTCCCCCCCCCCCCCCCACCCCACCCCCCCTCCCTTACTGCCACACCCCCCATCACAACTCCCAACCCCACATACCCCAAGCCAACCACCACCCATCCCCCCAACTTCACTCCAGCCTATTAAGGTGAGCGTACCCCACCACACACACTAGAATCCAATCCATTGTTTAAAAAACTGTGTACGTGAGTGGGCCACCCAACACCACACAAAACCAACACCCCAAACAACTCCCATCCCCCCCACCACCCCCCCATACCCCAAAACCCACCCCCCCCCACACCACAAAGCACCATATCCACGCACCCCCCCCCTACCAAAAAGAAACCACCATCCTTAATGAGCCCAACCCCTCACCCACCAAGCCCACCAACCCCCACCCCACCACCCCCCACCACTCTATTCCCAAATAACCCTCCCCTGCCCCCCCACCCCCCCCTGTCCTCCCAGTATTTAATAACAACCCGACCACCCCCCCAAACCCCCCCCCCACCCCAAGAACCCCCACCGCCCCCCCAACCCCCAGACCACCCCATGCAAACATAAAACATGCGTAGTGTTCAAACACACACACAACACGACAGAACTACTGTCGAACTGTGATACCTGATCAATCTCACACACTCTTTCTGTTGAAACTGTGAAAGAACTGTGTCCCCGGTTTTGAGCTGAGAACTGGTTTCGCTTTGTGTTCTTTCACGAAATTGAAACAGTTGCTCTAAAAACTAAAACAAACTTTTTCTTGTGTTCAAAATGAAAGTTTTAAAAAAATAGAAGTGGGTTCCAAAGCAAGAAGTCCTTAACCAGGTAACAACATTACCTAACCCACCCCACAATTGTTCCATCACCACCCTTCAACACCAGCAACTTCGACTCAACAAAACCAGACCACCACCCCATCAAAGCCCACACCATAGAAATCTCCTAAATAATATAAGTCTAACACGCACCCATTCAATCCCACTACCCACCCCCCTCCCGACCCCCCCACGCTAGTATCTATGGCCCGCCCTCTTGCTCTCGCTCACCCCTAACTCTTCCTCACTCACCACCATAACCCAATACACCAATTATATATACCACATTTTAATACACCCCCCACACCCAAGACAAACCGCTACCCCCCCCCCCGCCCAACAGCACATACACTTTTGGTATGGTACCCCACCCTACACAACTGTTATCTTGTTGTAACAACAACTTGATTTTTTCGTTATATACAGATAAACATTAACGTCCCACTTAGCTTTCCAAACAATTAGGGCACTGTATATATCAACTGAGAATAGGAGAACTCCCCCTTTGATTACAAAAGCACCCCAACCAATAACATAAATAACTACCCAAAAACTCCCCTCCACACAAGAGAATTTAGTCATACAAGCACAAATCCGTCAGTTCCCCTAATATAAAACTCCCCCCCCCAACAAAAAAATAGCAAAACAGAAAAACTCCCCCAAAGTGAAGGACAGGCAGTACCGCGAATCCTCCAAGATAGTGTGCACCCCCACCCTGCCCAGGTAATCCAGTTTTTGGCAACCGTGCACAAACAAAAGACCGCACACAGAACAAGCGCTAACCCCTGGTGATATGGAAGGGCCGCCTCCCCCACTTACCCCTAAACCCAACCCGACCCCACAACACGACCACACGACACACACCTCAACCCCCCCACCCACATACTCCCTTCTATGAAGACCTCCCGTACACCCGCCGCGCCCTCATCGCCTGTTCCCTATACTCACTGAAACACCGCCTACTCCCCTCCACCCACCCCGCCCCGCTACTCCCATGATACCACGCACCCCTCTCTGCGACACTCCCCCTTGCTGCCACGGCCGGTAAGCCGACCCCCCCCGCCCACCCAGCGTCTTGCCCCTCACCGTACTCCTCCAGACCAAACCCCCTGTATTTATGCATCGGTGCAAAACCCCAGTAGTGGGAACACAACGAGCCATCCTTTTAATAAAAACCTGGACCTAATATGACCCTCTAACCTGCCATCACCTGCAGCTACCGACACCGTAACCCTGACAAATGCAGACAACTACGTTCGATATCCCGCCTTCTTAGAATATTACAAAGATACCGTTGGTCCATGTGCAATAAAACACCCACCTCCACCCGCAACCGCTCGCCCCCTTCGGTCCCCGCCCACCACACCCACAACTCGTTATCACCGGCATCGCACACCCATCATCACCTATCCGTATCCCCATTGGCCGACGCCCTATCTCTACACCACATCACAATACTACAAATCGCCCCGGCGCCCCCGCCCTGTGGCCACGGCCGGCTTGTGCTAGCAGGGGGATGGGGGTGTACGCCGCGCCGGACGCGCGCCCCGGCGGGGGAGATTTGTGGGGGACGCCCCGCCCGGCGGAGGTGGGGACCGCGTTTTTTAGTCTCTTTCGGTTTTTGGCCCGACCCCCTGTCCGGCGGGATCCGCAATTGGGCGGGCGCACGACGCACACACGCGTACGTGTACCACCCGTCGGGGCGCGTTAGATTATCCGCCTCCCCCCTCCGTGCGCGACCGGCCCCCCGGGGGAGTTGGGCGAGGCGCCCGCGTCGCTGGCCCTCCTGGGGGGGGGTTATTTTCTGATTTTTTGGGACTGCGAGCCGCGCGCGCCCCCCCCCAACGGGACCCCCCCCCCGCCGTGGGCCATCTCTTTCAGGGCCCCCTCTCACCATATGTGTCGCACTTTTACTCCTAACAGCGGCGCCCGGGTAGAACCGCCGGCGCGGGGCCGCGGTCCGGCGGCGTACCTCATAGCGGTCGCCTTGTTGGGACGCACCGCGGGGCAGCCACCCCTCCCGTGCTGGGTGACCCCCATCCCCCCCCGAGGGACCCCGACTGGCGTTTATAGGGGGGGTCTCTCGCTTTCCCCCCTCTTTTTTTTTTTCTTGGCCATATTTTTTCCGCCCCCTTCATATACACAACAACACCAATAACTTCCATCAGTATTCACAGCCCCCCTGCCCCGTTGACCCCCCGCACTCGGCCATATTAACCGGATCATTAAAATCCGGCTTACATCGGCCCCCATCATCCAATTACCGACAAATCCCCCTCCCGTATCCCCAGTCTGTCTCGTATCTTTAGCTTAAACTTTGTTCAAATATCATATATCCGTTAGTAAAAATGAGTCATTGTACATCTTTGAAAACGAACGGTGCAAATATTTTGTCAGTTAGAAAAGAAAAAGTGAGTCAAAAATACATTTTTGTGGTTTTGCCAAAAGTGCGTCTAACATCCTCACGTGACCAACATTTTTTTCTCTTTAACTGATAAAAATTTTGCATCGTTCGTCTTAAAGAATGTATGATGGCTCACTTTTACTAACAAAATGATGATGTTTGACAAAGCACAATGATTTAATTTGCACTTTAGTCTAATTTTTATGTTTAAAGAAATCATGTTTTTTTTTCAGCCTTGAGGAATGTTTTAGTAACATAAAGAGACGAATCGTTTGCATGAAGTTTTAGCAAATTAAGTACTGCTATAAGATACAGATCGAGTACTTATCACGCGAGTTTACAGACTAAATATCCAATTCAAGAGTTACTAAAAAGATACGTTAGATACGAATCTATTAATCAACACTTTTAGTGAGATTGTCTGTTAAGTAAATCTTGTTTATTTAACAATGAAATAGAGTACTATTTTAGCAGCCGTTTGAAGCTAATGTTTGACGAGTCCGTGATGTCGTGCGAGGCAGTCGAGATGTTGTTTCTATACTTGACCTAGAATCAATACTCTATATTTTAGTCATCAACTTGCTTTTTGTATTTAACAAATCTACACATGGTAAAATTAACAAGTTTAATAATTTACGAATTTAGAAGAGACCAAATGGGAGGTGAGTGAGATGACGCGCCAAAGGACTGGTTGTTGGGGACCTCGATGTGAACCTGTGTTCTTCTGTAAACCATGACTAGTCAAATATTTGACGACACAAGAGGAAATAAGGGGGTCCCCATTTTTGGAGGTAAGCAATTATTTCTTTTTTAAGGAAGTTGGTTTGGACAGTCCCATTGGATGGCTGTAAATGGTTTTAAACTTTTCAAGCAACCTGCACCGTATTTTTTATACAGTGGAGTATCGTATCCAACTTGATTTGGCATAGCATTTGACGTCGTCACTTCTATGTTTCTTTCTCTTGTGTTTTAATTAGGTACGATAAAGTTCAAATGACATGTGAAAATCTTATTAGTAAAAAGTGTTTTAATATGTGATTGTTAAAAGTGAGGATGATGATGTGACATCAAAAAGTACGTTTTGACATGTTACGATACCTTATGCTCTTAATAAGAACTACATTGTATTTTTTTAGTAAGGTTGGGCACTACACGTCAGTCGACCAAGAGGTTGAGCCACTCGGTCGTCGATCGACCTTGTAGTGGGCTATTCGGTCGGCGTCGATCGGCTTCAAATGAAGGTCGAGTTCCCGATCGATGTTGAGAGGCACACAAAGTCAAAAAATAAATGTTTCGTCATTTTATATATATAAAAAAACCTTTTTAAATTTTAAAATTTAAACACTTTAACACTATAAATACACAATTCATTTTACCATTTTATACACAATTTATATACACTTACATCAACTTTTTTAAATGGCTTGTTCGCTTTCACACAACGTCGATGAAAGAGGCATTAAGAGAAACATTAGAAGAATAAGCAAAAGCTGAAAAAGAGTGGGATGAGAGAATTAGGCAAGAACGAGCTCATGATAAGCTATTCAGGTTGGAATTTGGAGTGAAATCTGATTCAGAATTAGATTAATTTCATGCGTTTACGTTTTTATTTAGCTATTATTGTTTTTAATAATCTATGTACTGTTTTAATTTTGTTGTTATGTAACGTTTTTATTATTATATAATGTTTTTATTATTTAACGAAATTTAATTTTGTTGTCAAAAAAATTTGAAAAAATAAAAAATAATAAAGGTCGCCTTGTAGTAGTAAAAAGTCGTATATAGGTCGCCGGAGAGAGAAAACTGATATGGCAGGAAAAATAAAAGTCGTTGTAGTGACTAGCCTAATAGACTAACGCTACCCCCCGTAAGGACACCGGACAACCTACATTTTTTCTGCCACATCAGTTTTCTCTCTCCGGCGATCTACATGCGACCTTTTAGCCACAGTAATGCGACCTACGTCTTTTTTTTAACAAAAAAATATTAACAACAAAATTAAAATTCATTAATAATAAAAAACCGTTATATAATTATTAAAATACATTTAAAAAAATTACAAATAAAAAAACATTTTCACTTACATTTCACACCAATAGTTATTTATAAATAAAATGACAAAGAAACATACATCAAATGCCTAAAGTAAATTTTTATTTATAAAATAAAAAAAATCATCACTTCATCTTTGTTACTTTCAAAAAAACACAACATATGAACCATTCTATAACCCCAAAACCATTTTATTGTATAAAATGAATTAAAAAAAAGAAAAAGGAGAAATGTGTTTCTTTCGGTCGTTCCTGCGACTCACTCCACAAAAATTGTAATCGGAGACTGACAACCACGACCGAGCCACAATGGCTCGACCGACTGACGACATCAATGACCAAATCGGTCGTTTGCCTTATTGCGAGTAGCCTAAGAGTACACATAGCGGTCATCTTGGAATATCTTTCTTTAGCATCACATTAACTTTTAGTACATCACCACTATAGTCACCTTTCATCTATAATGATAATCACTCTTCTCACTTTTTAACCTATTTGTTTAATATATTTTATTAATAATTAAATTAAACTTATATTCATAATAAAAAAAACATTACATTAAAAAAACATCATAAATAATAAAAACTTAAACTAAACTCCACAGGGATATATATTCTACCAAATCGACAAGAAGGTTTTTATGCGCTCGTGACGGTTTAATACGTCTGATAACTTGTAGTGCTTATTCATGGATTCGTATGAGGTCGTCCGGTTGATATTCTTCTTCAAGATATCAATTGCGAGATATCACATTCCTTTGGTGTTTTTGAATCATATTATTTCATATGATACATGTATACATCATATTTCTTATTCTGTTCAAACGCGTCGGTCGTGCGGAATTGGCTAATATAACCCACTTTTTTTAGAACACTAAACGCTCATTCCACGCATTCCCTTGTCGCTTCATGCATTCGCTTACATTGTATTCGCTTGTGGTCACCATCTCTTGAATTTGAAAACGACTTAACAAGTGTCACCCATTTTTGATATATCCCGCCAACAAGATAAGATCTCCATCTGTTAGTTACGTCGTTAGCTACAAACAAAACCTCAGGTGCTTTTCCGTCTTTGAGATCATTAAATAAAGGCGATTGATGCATAACGTTGATGTCGGTGTGCACCCCAGAAACACCAAAGGAAGCATGCCATATCCATAAGTGTTGTGACGAAACAACTTCCACTAAGATGTCTACAATATTGCCCTTTATATGCGTTCGGACAACCAAAAACTCTCAATCTATGCAAACAAGGTTTCCTAACATTCCTGAGAACCCGTGTTTTTCTTCGTGAAACATGTATAGCTTTACAACATCAGTGATAGTAGGTTTTCGCAAATATTATGCTCTAAAATTTCCACAGCAAACTTAGAAAAATAATCAACAAATTCATGAGAAGTTGTTTCGCCCGTTTGCAAATATTCATCATGGACATCATGCAGGTGCGGTATAAAAATTGATGAATTGCGGATGTGCACTTCATCAATGCCGAAATCGACTCATTTGGAACCTTCTTCCAGAAATGATATGCATCGTATATCGGATGCGCACTAAAATAGGCGGCGACTAAACGACCATGAGCACAATAATTGTTAGGATTAAAAGCCTTCTTGAAGTTACTGCTGTTAAGGTATTAGTTACTGCTGCTAAGCATAAATTAGTGTTGTTAGTAATCTTAATGAAAAGTATGTTAAGTAGTTACTACTGCTAGTGTAAGTTACTACTGCTAGTGTATATTACTACTGCTAGTAATGTTAGTACTGCTAGAGTAAAGTTAGTACTGCTAGTATAACTTAATACTGCTGGTGAAGATTGAAGAAAATTTTCTAAGTAGTTAATGCTGCTTGTACACAGTCAGTGCTGCTGGTACAAAAGTTACTACTGTTGGTGTTGAAAGTTAATGTTGCTGGTATAAAAAGTTACAACTGCTGAAAGGATAAAGACTGCTCAGAGAAAAGATAAAGATTGTTTATGGGATAAGTATGAGATATTTTTGTAAAAGATACGTATAAGTTATTTGTTTAGAAGATCATGATAACTTAGGAAAATATTGTAATCCCATTAGGACTCCTTGGTGTATAAAAGGAGGTCATAGGGTATATAATTCTGTGTATTAAGATATCAAAAAGTATCAAATCGAGTCATTCATAGAATTGTCATAGCTTCAAGGTTTTGTAACCCTAATACTAGTTAGAGTATTCGTATTAATATATTGAAGCTTTTTGTTTGTTAATCTGTGTGTTCATTAAAATTATTATTTCATTGAAGAATTCTTCTTATATTAAAGATTAGATTCCGCATAATCTTTAGTATTATTAAACAAAGTTTCTATCATAGTTGTGTAAGATTTATCTTGCATAACTAAACCTTACACAAGCTAAGGAATTCAAGATCCATTGAAGTGGGATCAACAAGTGGTATCAGAGCTTGTTGCTTTGAGAAACTTTGCTAAGAAAACATGGATCACGACTCAGTACATATGGTGGCTGCATCAAAAGTGCCTATGCTCAAACCAGGTGAGTATGAGCTTTAGAGGATAAGGATGAAACAGTACATCCAGATGGTTGATTATTCTCTAAGGGAGGTCATAGAAAATGGTAATGCACATCCAATAGCAAAACTTGTTGAAGGTGTTGAGACTGTAATTGATCCTTCAACCGCTGAAGAAAATGCACAAAGGAGGTTAGAGTTGAAGGCATGAAGCACTTTATTGATGGGCATCCCTAATGAACATCAATTAAAGTTTAACTCCATCAAAGATGCCAAGTCATTGTTGCAGGTTATTGAGAAGAGGTTTGGAGGGAATGCTGCTACTAAAAAGACTAAGGAATCTTCTAAAGCAGCAGTATGAAATTTTTACTGCATCTAGCTCAGAGGTGTTAGTTATAACCTTTGATAGGATTCAAAAGCTTATCAGTCTGTTGGAGATTCATAGTGAAAGTATCTCACAAGAAGATGTGAATCAGAAGTTCTTAAAAAGTCTGCCACCAGAATGGAACACACATACCATTATATGGTGGAACAAGCCTGAGATAGATACATTAAGCTTGGATGATCTTTATAACAACCTGAAGATCTATGAATCAGAGGTCAAAGGAACATCAAACTCAAGCACAAACACACAAAACGTAGCCTTTGTGTCCTCAAACAACACCAGCAGTACAAATGGAGAAGTTAATACTGCTTATGGTGTTACAACTGCTAGCACTCAAGTTACTGTTGTTAACTCAACAACAATTGATAACTTGAGTGATGTTATTATCAGTGCTTTCTTTGTAAGTCAACCAAACAGTCCACATCTTGACAATGAGGACTTGCAACAAATTAACCCTGATGATTTAGAAGAAATGGACATGAGGTGGTAGATGGCTATACAAACAATGAGAGCAAGGAGATTCTTAAAGAACACTAGAAGAAAGCTTACTGTGAATGGTACTAAAACCATTGGGTTTTATAAGTCCAAGGTGAAGTGTTACAACTGCCACAAAAGGGGACACTTTGCACGGGAGTGCAGGGCTCCAAGGAACCAAGAAAACAGGTGTAGGGAGAACACAAGAACTGTGCCAATGGAGACAACTACTTCCAATGCTTTGATCTTATGTGATGGTCTTGGTGATTATGATTGGAGTAATCAAGCAAAATAAGGTCCAACTAACTTTGCACTCATGGCTTACTCTTTTACAAGTTCTAACTCTAAGGTATCTACTGATTCAAATTGTTTATCATCTTATTTGGAAAATTTTAAAATTCTTAAAGAACAAAATGAACAACTGTTAAAATACTTAAGGACATCTAAGATAACTACTATAACTTATAAAACAGGTTTAGAGTCTTTTAAAGAAAGACTTCTAATTTATAAGAAAAATGAGTCTATTTAAGAAGAAGATATCAAGCTCTTAAAACGTGAGATTTATTTAAAAGAAGTAGCCATTACAGAGCTTAGGAGAAAGTTGGAATTGGCTCAAAAATAAAAAGATGAAATTCAGCTAACAGTAGAAAATTTTGAGAATTCATCTAAAAACTTAAACAAACTACTAGATTGTCAGATAGTTGATAAGTGCAAAACAGGTTTAGGGTATAATGCAGTTTCACCTCCTTATACAGGAAACATTTTGCCTCCAAAACATGATTTGTCATTCTCTGGTATATAGAGGAGTTTGTAAATAAGCCTATAGTTAGTGAGTCTACAGTTAAGAAGCTTGTAGTTGAGACTAGTGAAGCTAAGGCTAGTGCAGACAAACCTAAGGTTGTCAGGAAGAATAATGGTGCTCCAATTATTGAGGATTAGGTGTCTGAAAGTAAGGAAGAAGATATGCCTCAGGCTAAGAAAGAGAAGAAAACAGTTAAGTCTAGTTTTGCTAAAATTGAGGTTGTAAAATCTCTTAGGAAAACAACTGTTATACAAGGTAATCAAAATATGCTGAACACACATAGTCCTAGAGAAAACCAAAAAAACTAGAATAACATGATGTGTCAAAGATTAGGAAGTAATTTTGAGATGATTAACAAAGTTTGCTATGTGTGTGGGAGTTTTGATCACCTGCAGTATAATTATGATAACCACCAAAGACAGTTTAATAATAAAAAGATGGTAAAACTAGTGTGGAACTATACTCAAAGGGTGAATCACCTGAATTTTTCAAAAATGACTCACCCTAGTCCTAAAAGGAACATGGTTCCAAAAGCAGTATTAATGAGGTCAGGCCTAGTATCACTTACTACTGCTAGACCAGTTAATACTGCTCAACCCAAAACAACAGTGAATAGTGCAAGACAAATGACAAATGTTTTTAAAAAGGCACATTCAACTGTTAGAAGGCCCATTAACAACAAAACATCAACTAAAAACAGTAATTTTAATCAGAGGGTTAATACTGTTAATGATATAAATGTTAATGCTGCTAGCCAAAAACAATAGTTAATACTGCTAGGCCAAAAGCAGTACTTAATGTTGTTAAGAGAAACCAGGTTAATGCTGTTAAGGCCTCAGCTTGTTAGGTTTGGAAACCAAAGACTAAAGTAATAGACCATGTTTTCAAACACAACAGTGCATCAACCATCCTAAAAAGGTTTGATTATATTGATGCATAAGGCAGATCCAAGTCAGTGATGGCTTGGGTCCCCATAAGAGACTAATTTTCTTACCACATGTGCAGGGCAATCCACAAATGGATTTACAGGACCAAGGAGTGATTGACAGTGGATGTTCAAGGCACATGAAAGGGAACATGTCCTATCTTACTGATTTTGAAGAAATTGATGGAGGATATGTTGCCTTTGGAGGTAACCTCAAAGGAGGGAAAATCACAGGCAGAGGTACAATCAAAACTAGTAATCTAGATTTTGATAATGTGTATTTTGTAAGAGAGTTACAGTTTAACCTCTTTAGTGTCTTACAAATGTGTGAAAAAAATAGTGTTCTCTTTAATGACACTGGATGCATTGTTTTATCTCCAAACTTTAAGTTAACTGATGAAAGTCATGTTTTACTTAAGGTTCCTAGAAAGAACAATATGTATAGTGTTGATTTAAAGAATCTTGTTCCTAAAGGAGGTCTAACTTGTCTCTTTGCAAAATCCACATCTGATGAATCTAAACTTTGGCATAGAAGGCTTGGACACATAAATTTCAAAACTATGAATAAACTGGTTAAGGAAAATCTTGTAAGAGGTCTACCTTCAAAACTTTTTGAAAATGATCAAACTTGTGTTTCTTGTCAAAAGGGAAAGCAACATAGAGCCCTTGTAAGTCCAAAACAGTAAGTTCAATTAGCCAACCTTTACATATGTTGCACATGGATTTGTTTGGTCCAACATTTGTAAAAAGCTTAATGAAAAAGATGTATTGCCTAGTTGTCATAGATGATTACAGTAGGTTTAGTTGGGTTTTTTTCTAGCTACTAAGAATGAGACTAGTGGCATTCTTAATCTCTTTATAACTGGAGTAGAAAATATAATAGATCAAACGGTTAAGGTAATTAGGTGTGACAATGGTACTGAGTTCAAGAATAAGGAGATGAATCAATTTTGTGAAAAAAAGGTATTAAGAGAGAATTTAGTGTAGCTAGAACTCCTCAACAAAATGAAGTAGCTGAGAGGAAAAATAGAACACTAATTAAGGCTGCTAGGATAATGCTAGCTGATTCTAAGCTACCTACTACTTTTTAGGCTGAAGCAGTTAATACTGCTTGCTATATTCAAAATAGGGTATTAGTAACTAAGCCTCATAACAAGACCCCTTATGAACTTCTTCTTGGTAGAAAACCATCTTTAGGATTTATGAGACCATTTGGGTGTCTTGTTACAATTCTCAATACCATAGATCACTTAGGCAAGTTTGATGGTAAGGCTGATGAAGGATTCTTTATTGAGTACTCAATCAATAGTAAAGCATTTAGAGTACTCAACAGTAGAACAAGGATAGTTGAAGAGAACCTGCATGTACAATTTAGTAAAAATACACCTAATATTGCAGGAAGTGGACCAAATTGGCTTTTTGGATATTGATGCACTAACAAAGTTAATGAATTATAAGCCAGTTGTTGCAGGAAATCAGTCTAATGGTAATGCAAGTACAAAATCATGTGATGATGCAGGTAAATCTATAATGGAGACAGTACCTAGAAAATATTACATTCTGCTACCATTGTGGCATGCTGATATACCATTCTCTCAAAATTCAAAGAGTTCTCCTGATGCTGGATTCAAACCTTCAGGAGATAATGAAAAGAAGGTTACTAAAGAACTAGGGAAAGAAGGTGGTGATCCAAGTAATAAGAATGATAATGTTAACAACACTAACACTATTAATACTGCTAGTGATAGAAACAACACTAACAATGTTAATACTGTTAGTTCAACTGTTAATACTGCTGGCATAGAAGTTAATGCTGTTAGTAGTAATACAAGCATTGAACTTCTAAATGATCTAAATATGGCTGAATTGGAAGATATTGTGTATTCAGATGATTATGAAGATGTTGGTGCAGAGGCTGACATGAACAATTTGAATACATTCATGCCTGTCAGTCCTATTCCAAATACACAAAGATCATCCAGTTGAACAAATTATTGGAGACTTGAATTCAGCACCTCAAACAAGAAGAATGACAAAGAATTTGGAAGAACATGGTTTGTTTAGTTCAGTTCAGCAAAGAACAAACCATAAAGACTTTCAAAATTGCTTATTTGCTTGCTTTCTATCACAAGAAGAACCTAAAAAGGTAATTCATGCATTGAAGGATACAAGCTGGATAGAAGCTATGCAGGATGAGCTTCTACAATTCAAATTACAAAAGGTTTGGACTCTGGTGGATTTACCAAATGGCAAAAGGCCCATATGCACTAAATGGGTTTACAGGAACAAGAAGGATGAAAGAGGCATTGTGATAAAGAATAAAGCAAGATTGGTTGCTCAAGGGTATACACAAGAAGAAGGGATTGATTATGATGAAGTATTTGCTCCTATTGCCAGAATTGAAGCAATTAGGCTATTCTTAGCCTATGCCTCATTTAAAGACTTTGTGGTGTACCAGATGGATGTCAAGAATGCTTTTCTTTATGGTAAGATTAAAGAGGAAGTCTATGTTTGTCAACCACCATGATTTGAAGATCCAGACTTCCCTGATAGAGTATACAAAGTAGAAAATGCACTTTATGGACTGCATCAAGCTCCCAAAGCTTGGTATGAAACCTTGTCAACTTATCTGTTGAACAATGGGTTTCAAAGAGGAAAGATTGACAAGACTTTGTTTATCAGAAGGGAAAAAGATGATATTCTGTTAGTTAAAGTGTATGTAGATGATATCATATTTGGCTCTACAAAGAAGTCATTATGCATAGAGTTTGAGAAGATGATGCATAAGAAGTTTCAGATGAGTTATATGGGTGAACTCACATTCTTTCTAGGACTGCAAGTAAAGCAGAAAGAAGATGGGATGTTTATCAGTCAAGACAAGTATGTAACTGAGATTTTAAAAAAAAATTGGTTTTACTGATGTCAAGACAGCAAGCACACCTATAGAAACTCAAAAGTCTTTGCTCAAGGATGAAGATGATGAAGAAGTAGATGTTCATTTATATAGATCAATGATTGCTTCATTAATGTATCTCACTTCTTTAAGACCCGATATTATGTTTGCAGTGTGTGCCTGTGCAAGATACCAAGTCAACCTAAAAGTATCACATCTTCATGCTGTTAAAAGAATTTTTAGATACTTAAAAGGTCAACCTAAATTGGGCCTTTGGTATCCAAAAGATTCATCTTTTGATTTGGTAGCATACACTGATAGTGATTATGCTAGAGCAAGCTTGGATAGGAAGTCTACAACAGGAGGTTGTCAATTTCTTGGGTGCAGATTGATTTTATGACAGTGCAAGAAGCAGATCGTGGTTGCTAATTCCACAACAGAGGCTGTATATGTAGCTGCTTCAAGTTGCTGTGGCCAAGTGCTTTGGATTCAAAATTAATTGCTTGATTATGGGTATAACTTTATGCATACAAAGATCTATACTGATAATGAGAGTACTATATGCATAGTTAAGAACATTGTTTTTTATTCAAAAACAAATCACATTGAGATTAGACATCACTTTATCAGAGATTCCAATGAAAAGAAGCTAATCCAAATTATTAAGATTCATACTAACAAGAATGTTACAAATTTGCTTACAAAAGCATTTGATGTAAATAGATTTTGTTGGGAATTATACATTCTTGACTTAGTACCGTTAGTTATATACTTAGTACCGCTAGTAATAGTTAGTACTGACAGTACAAAATGTTAAGTACTGCTCAGATAGTTAGTACCGTTAGTATAAAATAGTTAGTACCGTTTAAGAAATATGCATGAGATATTATAGGAAAAGATGTGCATTATCTTTTACGTGTTTTGTAAGCCAGGATTAGGGTTTTCCTTTGTGTATAAAAGGAACCCTTACGGCATAGTTAGAGATATCACTCAATATCAGTTCATTGTCAATCTAATAGTTAGCAATTAATATAAAAGCTTAGTTATCAATATTCATTGTTCTTCTTTGCATTATAAGTTAGATTCCGCATAACTTATAGTTTCTTAATCATTGTTTCTCCTGTAGTTTGTGTGAATCTATTCATATTAGCTACAACCCTTAAAAGGTAGTAAGATCCATATTCAAAGGGATTCACAAGTGGTATCAGAGCCTGAAGAGAAACTCTGAATAAGAAGAACCAGATCACATCTGTTTAGTAAACTCTTACTCTTTAAAAAATAATCATGTCTGCATCAGATGCTGATGCTCCACCTCCACCACCCCCACCATCACAAACACCAACACAACAAACTCCTCACACTGTTTCAACAATCAAACTTCATGTTCTCAAGAAGGGAGAATATGATATATGGGCCATGAAAATGGAACATTATTTGGCCCATACAGACTATCCTATCTAGGAAGTTATTCAAAGAGGAAATGGTCTCGTGAGTGTCTCAACTGATACAAATGGTTTAATAAAGGTTCTGTCTCCCAAGACTGCAGAAGAAACTTTAGCTAGAGAAAGAGAAAGAAAAGCAAAGACTACCTTGCTTATGGCTTTACCAGAAGACCATCTTGCTAAATTTCATAAAATGACTGATGCTAAAGAGATGTGGGAAGCTATCAAGTCTAGATTTGGTGGTAATGATGAATCAAAGAAGATGCAGAAGTACATACTAAAGCAACAATTTGAATGCTTATCTGTATCAAACTCAGAAGGGCTACATAAAGGCTATGACAGATTTCAGAGTCTTCTGAGTCAACTAGAGATTCATGGTGCAGGCGTTTCCACTGAAGATGCAAATCAGAAGTTCCTTAGGTCTTTACCTTCTGCTGGTCTCAAGTTTCCTTAATCATGAGGACCAAGCCAGGAGTGGACAGTCTCAGTTTTGATGATCTGTATAATAATCTTAGAGTCTTTGAGTCTGATGTTAAAGGCTCTACCACATCATCCTCTAGCACACAAAATGTGGCATTCATTTCAGAGAACACTAGCAGTACTAATGATGTTAGTACCGCTTATGGTGTTTCTAACTCTTCTGCTCATAACTCACAATATGAACATACTTCATTATACTCCTTACTTTCAAATCAATCTAGTTGTCCACAATTGGATCATGAGGATTTGGAACAACTAGATGAGTTTGATTTAGAAGAAATGGACTTGAAATGGCAGGTAGCCATGATTTCCATAAGAATGAAAAAGTTCTACAAAAATACAGGTAGAAAGCTATAATTTGAAGCTAAAGAACCGGTTGGGTTTGACAAAACCAAAGTCGAGTGCTACAGTTGTCACAAGACAAGGCATTTTGCTAGAGAATGCAAATCCAAGGGGAATCAAGATGGGAGGAGGAGAGATGCTTGGAACACTGAGAATAAGGAAAAAGAAAATAGGAGAAGATCTGGTAAACAGGAGGACTCTAAAGCTTTGGTGACTATTGATGGAGAAGGTGTTGATTGGACCAGTCACTCAGAAGATGAATAGGAGAACTATGCTTTCATGGCTTGCAACAGTTCTGGTTCAGACACAGAGGTAAATTCTTGTTCCAAAGAATGTAAAGAGTCTTATGTTAAACTTAAAAAATTGTATGATGAACATAGGGAACAACTTGGAGATGCCAGTATAGAAATACAGGCATATACTCAAGCTTTAAAGAAAGTTGAAGCACAATTAGTTGCTCATCAACAAAGTCAACTTTGGTATGAGGAAAAGATAAGGTTTATGAAAATTGACTTAGATGATAAAACTGATGTCCTTACATACCATAAGAAACTATTGGCAGAAGCTGAAAAAGAAAAAGAAGATTTAAAAGCTAAAGTAGAAAAATGGCACAACTCTTCTAAAAATCTTAATATTTTGCTAAATAGTCAGATGAGTGCTAGGGATAAGGCTGGGCTTGGGTATGGTGATCAATTGAATAAAGGTGTTTTAAGTTATGAAAATGAAGTTTTCCAAAGTGTGTTTGTCAGTAGGACAAGTGATATAGAAGATAGTCCTGTGAATGATAGATATGCAGAGGGGATGCATGCAGTTCCCCCTCCAATGACAGGGATCTACATCCCTTCTGGACCTGATAAAGAAATAGATGACTCACAATTTACATATGGTCCAAAGCAATCTAAACCTAGTGAATCTGATGCTAGGAGCAGTGACTTTAATTCTTGTGAATCCAATTGTAGTGAAGAAACACATGAATCTATGCCTGAACCAGTTGTCAATGAACCCAAAGTAGTAAGTGAACCTAAAGTTTGGTCTGATGCTCCTATCATTGAGGAGTATGAATCAGATAGTGAAGATGAACATGTGTCTCTACCCACAAAAGAACAGGAAATACCTAGTTTTGCTGATAAGCATGTAAAAACTCCTAGGCAAACTGTTATAGAACAAAACACATGTACTCAGACTCCTAAACCTGATAAAAAGAATTATAGTGGTTTAATGTCTAAAAAACTGGGTTTGGGATATGGGTATACCAAAAAGGCATGTTTTGTATGTGGAAGTTTTAGCCATCTTATTAGAGATTGTGATTTTCATGAGAAAATGATGGCTAAACAAGCTGACTTAATCAATAGGATGAGTAAGGGGTCTAGTCAAAGGGAGATTAGGCCAGTATGGGACAATGTGCAAAGAATAAATCATCAAAACCAATTTGTTCTTACAGCAGTACTAACACAGTTAATACTGCTAGGCATAATTTTAAAAGACAGGCAGTACCAATTAATGCTGCCAGGAAAATTAGTACTGTTAAACCTTTTGTGAATAAAGTTAGACCAAAAACTGTTTTTCATAAAACTCATTCACCATTTAGAAGGCCTTTTAATAACACAACAGCACTTAAAATCACTTTTACAAAGCAAAAAGTTAATACTGCTGGGGTTAATTCAGTTAGTGTTATTGGGCAAAATAGGGAAACTGTTGTTAAGACCTCAGCAGGTTGTAATTAGAGAACCAAAAGGCATTATTGGAATAGAGTCTCCAAATACAATAGTGGATCAATGACAAGGACAAATGTATATTTTAGAGATCCACAAGGCAGACTCAAGTCAGCAATGGCTTGGGTCCCCAAGAGAAACTAATACTATTAGTTATATATAGTTAGTGCTGCCAGTACAAATGTTAGTACTGTCAGTTTATTAGTACTGTTAGTATAGAAGTTAATACTATTAGTTATACTCAAAACTGCTTAGTATAATTACTGTTGTGATTATTGCACAAAATGTTATGGATTCTGTTTTCTTTGTCTGTTGAACTAACTTTTTGCAGGTAAAGAAAAGTCTTAAATGAATCTGTTATGAAATCCCTAGTTTTTAGGGATGAAGATTGAGATAGGATTGCCAACGTTGAATGAAGTCTATGTTTTACTCCAGAATTTAAGTTATCTGATGAAAATCAAGTCTACTTAGAATCCCAGACAAAAACAATATGTAAGTTTCAATCTTATATAACATTGTTTCCTCTGGATTATAGCCCTGTTTAATTGCAAAGGCCACACATTGATGAATCAACAAATGGCAATAGAGGTTTGGGCCATGTTAACTTAAAAACTTAAACAAACCTGAGAATGAAACCTTGTAAGAGGTTTACCTTAAATGACACACTTGTGTTGCTTGTCAGAAATGGAAGCAACAAAAGGCTTCCTGGTAAGGCCAAATCAGTGAGCTCTATAGTCAAGCCCTTACAGCTTCTGCATATGGATTTTATTTGGACCCTACATATGTAAGGAGCTTAAACATAAGACTTATTGCCTGGGTTATCAATGATGATTTTAACAGGTTAGTTGGGTGTTCTTCTTAAGAACTAAGGATGAAACTAGTGGAATCCTTAAGGACTTTATAAGACAAATTGAGAACCAATTAAATCAAAAAGTTAAAACTATTAGATGTGATAATGGTACAGAATTTAAGAACAGGGATTTTATTGAATTCTGTAGGTCAAAAGGGATCAAGAGGGAATACAGTAATGCCAGAACTCACAACAAAATAGAGTTGCTGAAAGAAAGAACAGGAAACTATGCTAGCAGATTCATTTTTACCTAACACTTTTTAGGCTGAAGCAGTTAGTACTGCTTGTTATGTCCTTAATAGGGTATTAGTGACCAAGCCTCAAAATAAGACACCTTATGAACTTATAACTGGTAAAATACCAATCATAAGCTATATAAGACCTTTTGAGGTGCCATGTTACCATCTGAATACCATTGACCACCTGGGCAAGTTTTAATGGGAAAATCAGATGAAGGGTTTTAGTAGGGTCTTCTCTACAAAAGCAAGGCTTTTTTTAGGGTATACAATTTAGAAACCAAGAGAGTATAAAGAAAACCTGCCACATAACCTTTTTAAGAAAATAAATGTTGCAGGGACAGGACCAATTTTGGTTTGTTCGATCTTGATTATTTAACTGATTCAATGAATTATCAACCTGTGAGATCAGAGAATCAAGCTAATAAACATGCAGGTCCAAAAGAAGCTAATCATAATGTAGGTACAGAAGATAATATTGATGCAGGTGATTCTGAAATAGAAGCTGAATCTGCTCAGACTACTTTGAAACTGCAATATGGTCTTCTTATACTTCAACAGTCAAAAGCTCAAAAGCAAAGAATGCAGGTGAAGAACCTAACAAACATCCTAATTTAAAGACAGGTGAGAAGCCAGTAGATAAAGAGGATCAAGACTTTTTGGATGAGCTTGAAAGACTTAAAAGATAAGAACAGGATGCTAATGATGCAGCTGAAGCTCTCAGGAAGGAGTTTGCCCAAGATACTAAGGATTTGCTTCTTCAAGCAGGAGCTGCTAAAGCTAGCAGTACTAACATAGTTAATACTGCTAGCACACCAGTTAGTACTGCCAGTCCTTATGGTGGACTATCCTTCACTGATCTAACCAATACTGACCAAGATGATTCAGAAATACCTGCTCTTGAGGAAATTTATAATAATCCTACTGATGGTATTTTTACCAATGCATCTTATGATGATGAGGGTGCAGTGGCTGACTTCACAAATTTAGAAACTATTATGAATGTCAGTCCTATTCCCACATCAAGGATTAACTCTATTCATCCTTCGACTCAAATTCTTGGAGATTCCAAAATTAGTCAGTTTCAAACAAGGAGGGGCAAAGTGGACCAAAGTTTTGGTAGCCCATGCTTTATGTAAGTATATTCCAAAAGCAAAGGAGAAAATAATCATAAGAACTTTCTAGCATTGTTTTATTTTCTTGATTTCCTTGTCTCAAAATGAACCCTAGAATATATCTGAAGCATCTTGACGATGCAAGTTTGGTTTATGCTATGTAGGAAGAACTCTGCAATCGAGATTCATATAAGTTTGATTCTTGTAGATTTGCCCCTTATGGGAATGAAGGAATTGTGAACAAAATAGAAATAAGAAGGATGAAAGAGGTGTTGTGGTTAGAAATAAGGCAAGGTTGGCTGCTCAAGGACATAGGCAAGAGGAAGGGATAGATTATTATAAGGTTTTTACTCCTGTGGCTAGGATTGAAGCCATTAAGATCTTTTTAGCCTTTGCTTCTTACATGGGATTCATAGTCTATCAGATAGATGTGAAAAGTCGCTTCTTGTATGACAAAATTGATGAGGAGGTATATGTGTCTCAACCTCTAGGTTTTTGTAGATCCTAATTATGCTAAAATGCGACAAAGTAGCTGAAAGCTCTTCAATGGTTTACACTAAGTTCCCAGAGCCTGGTATCTACTTTATCTATTACTTGTAGAAGAAATGGAAATAGAAGAGAACTATTGACAATACACTTTTTATAAGAAGAACAAAAATGAGTATCATGATCGAACAAGTTTATGTGGATGATATTATTTTTGGTTCTACAAAGAGATATTGGTTTGTGATTGAATTTGAGGCTTTAATGAAGAGTAAATTTCAGATGGTTTCTAATGGGAGAGCTCACCTTTCTTTCTATGGATTACAAGTCAAACAGAAAAAATGGTATCTTTTATAATCAGGATAAGTATGTTTGCAGAAATCTTAAAGAAGTTGATTTTGTCACTGTAAAGACTGCTAGTACACCAATTGAAGACCCAAAAGGCCTTTGATCAAGGATGCGGAAGTAGTGATGTGGAGTACACCTTATAGATCCATGATTGGGTCTTTAATACTTGAACTGCTTCTATGGCGCTTATATTATGTTTGCAGTCTGAGCTTGTCTAGGTTTCAGGTCACTCGGCAGAAGACCTCCCATCTAAATGCTGTAAAAGAATCCTTTAGGTATCTAAAAGGCAAATCCCACACTGGGCCTTTGGTATCCTAGAGTTTCCTCATTTGACTTGGAAGCCTATTTAGATAGTGACTATGCTGGAGCAAATCTTGACAGGAAATCGACAACAAGAGGTTATCAATTTCTTGGCAGGAGACTTATTTATTGGCAATGCAAAAATGCCACAATTGTGGCTACTGTCTACTACCAGATGCAGAATATAGTTGCTGCTGCAAATTGAGCTATGGGCAAGTTTTTGTGGATTCAAATCAAATGATTAGACTATGGGCTCAATTTCATGAAGCACAAAGATCTACATTGATAATGAAAGTACTATATGCATTGTAAAGAATCCAGTATTTCACTCCAAAACAAAGCATATTGCAATTAGGCACCACTTCATAAGGGATGCTTATGAGAAGAAACTTATCCAGGTGCTAAAAATACACACTGATGACAATGAGCTGATCTTTCTAACCCAACATTTGATGTTAGCAAGTTTCAGTTCTTGGTTGTTACTATTGGGATGATCAACCCATAAGCTGCATTAGTTAAGGGGAGGCAATTGGCTGTGTTGTACGGTTTGTATGTTATGCACAAAGAAGGATTCTGGTAATGGTAATGATTTTCATGGAGTTACTTAGGATATAAAGAATTATTACAGAGAGATATAGAAGATACTAAAGCACTCTTATTTCCGAACTTGTTGAAGTCTTGTTTCAAAAGTTAGTACCGACAGTGCAATTTTTGTACCGATGGGCAAAGTTAGTACTGCTACAGAGCCGTTGGAGAGCATACCGCCAAGGGTCTAAAGTGTAACTTGTAACAGTTTCTTCGCTCTTAGGTTTATTTAACCTATATAAACCCATATCAATTGTAAAATTCACTCACATAATCTCTCTCAATTACTCTCCTTCTTCAAACCCTAATCTCTCACTAACCGACGATCACAAATTCTACAACCATGGCTGTTCTTGAATCGTGCCCTAAACACAATATGGTAGCTTATCTAGAGAAGACTGATGGAAATGCAGAGTTTCATGAGATTATTGACTTTCTTACACGAAGCTCTATTCACTATGCTCTCACTGTCACAGCTCAAGCTGTAGAAATCCAATCTTTAAAGGCATAAGTCAAGAAGTTGACAAAGCAAGCCAGGCCTTTCATTCTTCATCATAAAGCTTGGCTTAGGACTGTTAAGAGAAAGAACCAACACAAGAAGAAGGTCTTGAAGACATCAAAGAGGAGGAGTATATTCAAACAAGGGAGGAAAACTGTCAAATCTTCTAAAGGTGCTCCTACAGTACCTACAAACACTGAATGGGATGATTTGGACATGGACATTGATGACACAATGAACTACACTCTTGCCCAAGATAAAGGAAAGACTGATAAAGTTGATGAAAAGGGAGAAAGTACCGCTCAGCAACAAAGTACTGATAGGCAAGATGAAGGTACTGACATGCCAAAAGTTAGTACCGCCAGAACAAAACTTAGTATCGACAAGTTTAAAGAAGGTACTGCTGAGCCAGAATCAAGAGAAAGTACTTCTTCAGCAGCTCAAACAACTCCAACACCTACTCCAACAACCTTTAGAGATGATGAAACAATTGCTCAAGTTCTTCTAGACATGAGTCAAGCTAAAGCAGTTTTAAAAGAAAAGGAAAAAGGAGTAGAAATTAGAAATGCTGAAAATGCTGAGAGACCAAGGACCACTTCAACAAGATCAGTATTAACATTGAAGCCTCTTCCCAAGATTGTTCCAAATGATAAAGGCAAAAAGAGGATTGAAGAAGATGAGGAATCAGATACTGAATCTGAAGAAATTACTGAAGCTAAAAAGAAGTTTGATCAGATTGCTCATGATGAAGAGGTGGCTAGAAAAATACAAGAAGAATGGGAAGCTAAAGAAGAAAGAAAAAGGCTAACTAAGGAGGAAGCAACTAAGACTGCACTCTCTAATGAATATGACTTTATTTAAGCAAGAATTGAAGCTGACAGACTTCTAGCTAAAAGAGTACAAGAAGCAGAGAGAGAACAATTTACAGTGGAAGAGAGAGCAAAATTTCTTCATGATACTATAGCTACTCAAAGAAGAATCCTTGCTCAATAAAGAACTAAAGCTATTAGAAACAAACCTCTAACAAAGAATCAGTTTAGGAATCAAATGATGACTTATTTGAAACATGATGGAAACAAGAAGCATGCTGATTTGAAGACCAAAAGCTTTGATGAAATAAAGGCTTTGTATGAAAAAGTAAAGAGGTTTGATGATAGTTTTATTACTATTGGTTCTACTGAAGATGAAAGAAAGATTAAGGAAATGAATGAAGGAGCTAGTGATCCTGACAAGAAGAAGAAGTTTATCAAGGAAGATGTCTCAGCTAAGGTACCTACAAAGCAAGATATAGTAGAGCAGGGTACAAAAAAGAGAAAAGGCGGTCATATAAAGATGATTGCTAGGAAAAGGAAAAGACCCCAACCAGATGTTGATAGTGATGATGAACACAGAAAGTATCTAAAGATTGTTACATTTAAAGGTACCATTGATAGTGAAATAATGGAGAGAAAATCATTTATTTCTAAGTTGGATAAGGTTTCATCACCAGAGGGGGATTACCTTGTTGTCTATAGAGTAAATGGAAATTTTAGGGCATTCAACTATCTAATGGAGGTACTTCATATTTTTGATAGACAAGATCTGTTTCACTTATATGATTTGGTAATGAAGCAGTACTCAGAAAGCACACAAGAAGGTATAGAGTTGATTCTTTAGGGAGACTTGAAGATTATGATGGAATCCTCAATAGAAGTAACTGATCAAGGTGATTTCTGAAATGATCAACAAGATTGGGAGATTGTCACTTGGAGACTGTATGAGGCTTGTAGAGTTTACATACTAGAGTTTAAGGATGGAACAGTCATTCACATGCTAGTTGAAAGAAAATATCCTCTCTCCAAGGAATTGCTGCAAAGAATGCTTAATTTTGGATTAGAAGTTAAGAAAGAAAGTACTGCTGCATTAGATTTGATAAGGTTCATTAAGCAACAGCTTAATGAAGAGTAAAGATGAAATGTAATTAAGAAGGGTTTGAGTATTGGCTAACCACCACACAATAAATGGTTATCAGTTCACCATGCTTAATAGGCATAAGAACTGGCTAATCCATAAGCAAATGGATTATGGTAAAGACTTCTTAAATCCGTTTATGGTTGGCAATTTACCAAAAATTGTAGGGTTCTCAACTTACCTTGCTTCATGGTTAAGAGTTGGCTAGTCCAGGATTAAACAGTTCTTGGTAAAGACTACTCAAATATGTTGATAGCTGATAGTTTGCTAAAAACTATATGGTTTATCAATGCACCATGTTATGGTAATGAAGCATTGGCTAGTCCAAAAGCAAACGATGTTTGGTAAAGACAAGTCAATTCCGTTGATGGTTGACAGTTTACCAAAAACTGTATGGTAATCAACTCACCATATTTTGAAATAAAGAGTTGACTATCCCAGAGCAAACGGCTACTGGTAAAGGAATATCAAATCCGTTTATGGCTGGTAGTTTTCCAAAAACTACAAAGCCAACTTAGTTGGATTGTTGCTGCAAAGATGTTGCTGTATTGTTGAAGATATGTTGCAGAAGGATTGCAAAAGATGTCAAAGAAACTTTAAGATCAGATCAAGATTTGTCAGAGTGTTTGAATACATCCTCCATGAAGTTTAAGGAATCTACACCGAAGAAACATGAAGTTAAACAAGTTCAACAATCATGTTTAGGGGAGGATTGTTGGGAATTGTACATGTTATCCCTAAAGATTCACATAACAAGAGACATGATCTGGAGGTCAGGGAGGATTAAACAAATGTTTAGCCATATTATTTAGTGAGAGAAAGGGAAGATGTGTGTTTTTTAGAGAGAGAAACACATACCTTATTACAAGTGAAATGAATCCTCACCCCTCCATGGAAGTATGGAGGGGATATATATAGGTCTTGACTCTCTAAACTATCTTAACTAGACATTTTAGGTCCCTGTGAGTCTTACCTATTTATACTAATGTAATTCTGTATTAGCCGACATATTTTAAGGCTAACAATCTTCCCCCAATATGTGGGCATACAGAATTACTTACAATGTTCCTAACAAGTACAGATACAACATAATATAATGACATTCAAGGCGCTTCCAATGCTGAAGATGACGTCTTTGTCTTCTAGTCTTGATACTTGTACTCCAGCTTGGATCTTCTTTGTCTTGACTTGTTCTGGAACCATTGTAGTATGCATGAGTTGGATTAACTTCCCCCCAATTCATGCAGCATGTCTTTAAAAGCTTTCTTCATAGACTCCTTTTTGGTGAAGTTTCTGAATCAGCTTCCCCCCAAACCAACATCCGTATCTTGAGCAGATTCTAAGACTTTGATGAAGCTTGAACGATCTTCTAACATTGAAATTTAAGGTGCATAACGGAATTTAGTAGAAGAAACAGTCAACCACACCATCTAATACTGCTTCTATACTGTATCATGACATTCGGTCTTGGTGAATATCCGTTCGAAGGAACATGCAAGAGATCAGCAACAATTCTTCTCACACTGGCAGAATATTTCATAAACCATACTAAGTGAAGTAGTATAAACTACTTCCCCCTAGAAGTTGACCTAATTACATCAAAGTACACGTTTTCCCCCATGATGGTTTCGAACTCTCGGAAGCATCATTGACGTGGACGACCATATACACGAGAGTTATGAAAGACATTGAAGAACTTTGAAAGATTTTGCTGAGACTGTAAAGTATCGTTGACGTTCAGTAGCTTTAAATATCCCGTGAGAGTTGCTGATCACTTCTCAACCTTTTACTCTCTGGCTAACTTACCAACCTCGTATTCTGTCGGCTATTGCTGTGACCACTGGGTGAAGTAAACCCGATATACCAAACTTGAAAATAAAGTAGAATCCCCCAAATTTGTTACTTAAGCTTGCACTGTTGTTGATTGAAGAACGGTGCAGAAGAAAGCCTCTAAGTATGCTATACACTCAACTAAGAGCCAAAATAAGTACAACACCTCTTGAGACTATCCACATCGGCATCTGCGTGTGACACTAAGCACTACAACGTAACTCCTTTAAGTGATAGCTATAACCCGTGAGTACTATAATGTAACTCCTTTAAGTGATAGTTTGACCGCTGGTAACTAGATAATTCAAGTCTCAATCATAACTGTATACGTATAGGCAAGTCATCCATCGATAGATTGGGTTTGAAGAAAAAGGGATAGAAAATATAAGGAAGTCTCGATGATGAAATAAGTAGACGCCTTCGTGAAACCCACTTCAAACTCAAATAAGGGATACCAAATAAACTCCATGATCACTTGACATTTGAATCCAAATTTTGTAGCCGTTTTGATGTTTTAGTGAATCTTATTCGGATCGTTTGTAGTGTTATGTATCATGTTTGTTATGTTGTTGTTCAAGAATGTCGTTAAACATGACAAATGTTATTTTGAATAACGTTAACGGATCAACATTGTCTAGTCCAACTTGACGTGATAGTATTTTATTCCCGGCTTAATCCAAAAATCATTTAGCCAAAATAAATGAAATTTTCAGAGTTATTAACAACAAATCAGCCCAATTAACAATTGCTATACCCGGATCTAACATCATTGCCATCAACCAGCCCATACATCGTTTTATCTACAAGTGATAGCCTGCCCAACGAATTAACAGTGTACAAGGTCCATGTGAAAGTTATAACCGAACATTTAGGGATATAAAGCAAATCCCTAAATTCACTCACATTTAACCTAATCCCTATCTCACATATCTCACGCCTCCATCTCAAGACTAAGATATGCTCCATCTCAAAGAGATCAATCCCTTGTAGATAAAACGCATCAATGATGTTCTCACCATCACATGAAAATACCACATCTAATTTCACAAACAAAAGAAACTATCTATCATATAGATAACGTTTTAACCACACACCCAACAACAATACCAAAATATTGATCGTGTGTCTTTCGAAACCAAACAAGGCGACACCTTTTCTCTTCAATATAAAATGACGACGAACACAAGAAGGTTAAGGCATCAAGATCCCTTGAGGGTCTCGGGTAAGGTATTTGTGTTTGTGGTATTTTTCTTAAATCGAAACAGAGAATGTATGTAACAAATTTTTTATGACACATTCTTTTTATTCGAAAATTGAAAGAGGGGTTTAAACACAAAAACTGAGATTAATTTTTATTTCATTTTGTTTCGAGTCAATGAGAGTTGGAGGAGATGGAAGTTGTATTGATGAGATGATGGGATAGGTTTAGTTTGTTGGATTTGGATTTGTTGAGGCTGATTGTAACATTTCTCATTTTCAGGTTATTTACAACTTTAATAAATTCCATTATTTATTTTTAGAGTTTTACGCGTTCGCT
>BQNB010061426.1:0-36500 GCA_026074375.1 Tanacetum coccineum | reverse complement strand
GTACCCTCAAATGTAACAATCCTTAGACATTTTCTATGTTCATCATCACTATCATCATTTGGTTGTGGTCTTGGCCTTTTCTTAGCAATCATCTTCACATGACCACTCTTTCTTTTCTTTGTACCTTGCTCTGTCACTTCTTGTTCAGCAGGTACCTTTGCTGTGTCTTCTTCCCTTGGAGTTTCATTGACAACCCTCTTCTTTAATCTCTTCTTTTCAGGGTCTTTATTTAACTCCTTAATCTGTCTCTCATCCTCAGCAGATCTAATAGCAACGAAATTCTGATCTTGCCTCTTTAATCTTTCATATAAAACCTGTATTTCTTCAAAGGTTTTGGTCTTTGACTCAGAATGCTTATTTCCACCAACATGCTTCAAATAGGTCATCATTTCGTTTCTCAACTGATTTCTTGTAGGTGGTTTATTTATGATACATTCAGACCTTTGTTGAGTAAGAAATTTCCTTTGTGCAACAATGGTATCATGAAGAAATTTTGCTTTTTGTTTAATGGTAAACTTCTCTCTTTCTTCCTTTTGAATTTCCTCAGCAAGAATCTTGTCTGCATTTATTCTTGCCTGTATGAAATCATACTCATTAGTGAGAGCAACCTTAGTAGCTTCTTCTTCAGCTAACCTTTTCTTTTCCTCTTTAGCTTCCCACTCCTCTTGAATCTTTCTGACCACCTCTTCATCATTAGCAAGCTGTTTAAATTTCTTTTCAGCTTCAGTAATACCTTCTTATTCGGTATCAGATTTATCCTCCTCTTCAATCCTCTTTTTGCCTTTATCTTTTGGATCAATCTTCGGAAGAGGTCTCAAAGTCAATATTGATCTTGTTGAAGTAGGCCTTGGTCTCTCAGTATCTTCAATATTCCTAATCTCTACTCCTTTTTCCTTTTCCTTGAGCTTCTCCTTGTTCTGACTCATTATAATAAGGACTTGTGCAATGGTCTCATCATCACCAAAGACTGTTGGAGTAGGTGTTGTTGGAGTAGGTGTTGTTGGAGTAGGTGTTGTTGGAGTAGGTGTTGAAGTAGGTGTTGGAGCTATTTGAGGAACATTTTTCCCTTCATTTTGATCAGCAATACCTTTACCTTGTCTATCGGTACTAACTTTTGTACTATCGGTACCTCCATCTTGCTTGTCAGTACCATCATTTTTCTTGTCGGTACCTTCATCTTGCTTGTTAATACTAATAGGAGCTTCAGTACTTACTTCCTTATTTGCACTTTCCTTCTCTTCTAACACCGCAGAGCTTGTCCTTCCCTCATTTTGATCATCCTCAGTCTCCATATAGTCCAATGTATCATCCACATCTACAAAATCATCAAGATCATCAAAAGCTGGATCTTTATGGACAGATGATTCACCCTTGAAAGATTTGATAGATTTCCTCCCCTGTTTGGATACATACTCCTTGTGTACCCCTTTTTTCTCTAGAGAAGTCTTCCTTTCCAATCTTGTCTTCATCTAGGATTTGTGATGTGTGATAAGTTGTTTGACTCCTTTCTTTAGCTTCTTGACCTGAGCCTTCAAAGCTTTAATTTCTTTAGCCTGAGTTGTGACCTGTTTGCATAAAGACACACAAAGGTCATATACACTTTAGAGTGTCAGACCATCCTCATTCCCTGATAGGGATGCATCATTGGATGACTAACCTCCATGATTCCCACCAGAACCCTCTAGAATAGAATCAGGAATATGAGTAGTAGGTGAAGGTCTGGGAGATAGGTCAGGCTATATCTGAGGTTGGTCTTTACTTGGGTGAGGAGGAGAGGGTATGGGTTAGGAGTCAGATGGTCTTTTTGAAGCATCACCCTCATCCTCTGTTTGTTGAACCAACATAGAATCAAATAAAGGTGTAACCTTCCCTGAAAAATTCTTACCCTTTTTAACCATAAATGTCAAGACCTTTTTAGTTAGGGTTGGGACTGGAAAGTGTTCCAAAGGGACAGGTACATCTTTTAACTGATTGCTCAAAAAGATTTGTAAAAATCTTGGATACATTACAAACTTCTTAGTTGCATCCAAGTGTCGTATCATGCCACCAAAAATTAATTTAAAAAAAATGTATTTCTGATTAGTGGCTAAACAAATTACAGCTGTGGCAATATTAGTAGGAATTTGATCCCAAGAGGTGCTTTTAGAACTAATAAAATGATTCATGGTATGAAAAAGAAATTTCCATCGGGGTGAAAAGAGGGCCTTGTTAAAAGTTAAAGTATTCAGGTCTCCCTCATACCCCATTAGCTGAATAGTGTCAAATATAGCCTGATTATTCAAAGAATCTATCCCATCAGCATCATAAAAAAGAAGATCACTTCTTATTGATGTCTCTGAGACAGTCACAGGCTTGCCAGCAACTGTGGCATCTATATAACTAATGTTGTTGACTGTTCTAGACTTAGCAGTCGTCCAAAACTATTCAACAAATGAAGTTGAGACTATGAGACTTACAGTGAGTGCATAATTAATTGAACTACGTGTGAGAAAGTCCATAATCTGATGAAACTCTGTATTCCCATCCGTCATTTCCAAATAGGCCACCATATTATGCTTAGGACAGAATTCCAAACTAGCCATCGTTGATTTGATTTTGGTAATCGTCGGTGATAAATGATTAGGGTTTGTCAATTGAAAGCGATTAAGAGAATGAAGAAGGATCAATCATGTAATTGAGATAGATATTTATAGTAGTAGCATCCCTAATGGCGAAGAAACCGCCAAAAATTACACTCTAAACCCCTACCGGTATTTTCTCTAACGGCTTTATAGCGGTACAAACTTTTCCTGTCGGTACTAACTTTTGTTAACCAAAAATCGAACAAGTTTGTCCACAAAAACTCTTCAGTACCATCCATATCTCTCTCTAATGACTCTCTAGAACCCAATTAACTGAATGAAAGACATCACCATTGGCAAAATCTGTCTGCTCACATAACATTCTATATAAACTGTACACCAAATCATCTTGCCTCCCCTCAAATTAAGCTACATATTCAATAATCCAATGCTAACCACCAAAAAGTTAAATCTTGTGACATCAAGTCCTTTGGTGAGAAGGTATGCAACATTAGAATCTGTGTGAATCTTGATAACCTCTATCAGTCTTTTCTCATAACAATCTCTTATAAAATGGAAACGAATCTCAATATGCTTGGTCCTTGAATGAGCAACAGGATTCTTGATAACACTTATAGTGCTCTCATTATCAATATGGATTTTGGTGTTCATGAAATTGAAACCATAATCCATCATCTGATTCTGTATCCATAGTACTTGCCCACAATAATTAGCAGCTGCAACATATTCTGCCTCAGTAGTAGAATTTTCCACAATAGTCTGCTTTTTGTATTGCCAAGATATCAATCTTTTACCAAGAAATTGACATCCACCTGTTGTTGATTTTCTGTCAAGGTTGGATCCTCCATAATCACTATCTAAGTAAGCTTCAAGTTCAAATGGTGAATCCCTAGGATACCATAAACCTAATTTGGGTTGATGTTTGAGGTACCTAAAAATCCTTTTTACTGCATTTAAGTGTGAGGCTTTTGGAGTGACTTGAAATCTAGCACAGGCACAAACAGCAAACATGATGTCTGGCCTTGATGCAGTCAAATACATTAGAGAGCCAATCATAGACCTGTAGACATGTACATCTACATCTACACCATCTTCATCCTTGACCAGTGGTTTATTAGACTCAATAGGAGTAGTAGCTGTTCTGATGGACAAAAAATCAAACTTCTTTAAGATGTCAGCTACATACTTATCCTGACTAATAAAGATTCCATCAGGTTGTTGCTTCACTTGAAGTCCCAAAAAGAAAGTGAGTTCACCCATGGAGCTCATTTGGAATCTTTTGTGCATACAGTCTTCAAACTCTGTACACATAGACTTCTTTGTAGAACCAAAAATAATGTCATCCACATACACTTGGACTAACATAATGTCACTCTTTTTCTTCTTGATAAACAATGTTTTGTCTATGGTACCTCTTCTGAAACCATTTTCCATCAGAAAAGAAGAAAGTGTCTCATACCAAGCTCTAGGAGCTTGATGTAGACCATAAAGAGCTTTGATCACCTTATAGACTTTGTTTGGATGAGCAGGATCAACAAAGCCTGGAGGTTGATGGACATACACCTCCTCTTCAATAGTGCCATAGAGAAATGCACTTTTAACATCCATTTGGTAGACAGTAAATCCCATGTATGATGCAAAGGCTAAAAATAACCTAATTGCCTCAATTCTGGCAACAGGTGCAAAAACCTCATCATAATCTATACCTTCCTCCTGTCTAAACCCTTGTGCTACAAGCCGTGCTTTGTTTTTCACAACAATACTTCTCTCATCCCTCTTATTCCTGAAGACCCACTTTGTGCCAATTACCTTTTTCCCATATGGCAAATCAACAAGTACCCAAACCTTCTGTAGTTTGAACTGAAGCAATTCCTCTTGCATTGCTTCAACCCAGCTTTCATCTTGTAAGGCTTGTGATATAGTCTTGGGTTCTTCTTGAGAGAGAAAACATGCAAACAAACAGTTCTGATGATCCTTGTGATTTGTTCTGTTCTGTTTGTGAATGTAACTTACCAAGGCTTGTTGTGCTGAAGAAGCCTTTTGAATCTTCCCTCTTGTTTGAACTGCTGATGTAGGATCTCCTAGAATTTGTCCTTTTGGATGATCCTTATGAATTCTGAGTGTGGGAATAGGACTGACAGCAATGGTGTTATCCATGTTGTTGAAATCAGCCACTGCACCCACATCTTCATCATCATCATAAGCTCCATTGAATATTCCATCATTTGGAAGAGTATCAGAAGCATCTTCCAAGTCAGGCATATTTGGATCAATGGGTAAATCAGCATTAGGGAGAGTAGATGCATCAATAGGTATTTTTCCTCCAAGACATATGGTTATTGATTAGCGATGATGCTAAGGTTGTTTGCATATATATTTACTGTCATATAGCACTATTGTCTACTATTTTGAGATATTGGCACAGCTTTTCGGTTTAAGGTCAAACCTACGAGCTCACTAACATTATTGTTGACGTTTTTGAGTATCATTTTCAGGTGTATCAAATCAAAAGGTATGTGAATGGTATTGGAAGAGCAAAGATGTAACCCAATGGGACTACGTCAAGATGGTTTGGATTATTGTATTTTGTCAAGTTTTTAACTTGTAAAATTTATGTAAACCCAAGTTTCATGATTGTAAATTGTAAAGTGTATGATCTTGTATCTTGTGCGATGAACGGTATCATCGCATTCTCGTGTTTCTGCCACTGACGGGGTATGACAGATTGGTATCAGAGCCAATATTATAGAGAATGCCGATTTTTATAAAATAAAATAAAAGGCGCAACTATAACCAAAAAAGTGAAGTTTGTTTTAGTAGAACCTCGAACATGGCGAAAGTCAAGTAGCCCGAGCAGTTCATGGTATTTTTCCTAAATTACGCATAGCCTGATCAACTATGCTTAATTCAGGAAGGACTGTGAAATGATAGGACTAGTTTTCTAAAGTTATGTTATAGGAGGGAATGGATGTGTGATTAATGTGACCACCTAAAAATAATAGGATGTAAAGTAATGAGAACACTTGCGAGTGTTGAGATTGAGATTATGTTGATTTTAGGATTGCCATGCTGCCTTAGTAGTAGTAGTGTGTGATGCCTTGAGAGTGTAAGTAAAATTGTCACGGATAGCGATGATTGATTGATTGATTGATGTTATCCATGCTTGCCTTAGTGTAGTGCGTGTTGCCTTGAGGAATTTTGTGGATAGTCGCAGGTAGCGATGTGAATTGAGAATATACTTTTGTGGAATATGTGTTTATGTGGTGACCAGTTATGCCTATTCGGTATCGAACCTGGTCGGTGATTATTCATTGTTCATATTCTTTCCGATATATTTCAAACCATTCCCATGCTGTGGAGTTCTAGCTTACACAAACGCCCTTTTGATTCCTTTCTTAGCACAAAATTCATTCCTAACATATGCTTAAACCTGTCCCATTATCTACACGAGACATTAAAAATTAAAACACCTAGGACTAATGATTTTAACATGAATTGATTCAATTGTTTTTTCTAAGGCCTATGAATAAGATACATAAGGATTTCAGATGTTTTCATCCTTTGTTGCTAAGAAAAATACCCACTACATCTTGCGAAAACATCATCACAACCAAGTCGTACCTTTTCATTGTTCATGAAATTCTATAGAGATAGTCCAAATAAGTCAAAGTGAAGAATTCTAGGGCTTTCTGTATGATTCCTATCTAACTTGCCTATAGGAGGCCTTATGTTACTTACCCTTCATAGAGGCAACACAAGTGTGGTCATTTACAAAAACTTTTGAAGGTAAACCTCTAACTAGGTGACCTTTAACAAGTTTATTTATATTTTTTAAAATTTACATGACCTAATCTCATGTGCCATAATTTAGACTCATCTGCTATTGCATTTACATATAACATTATACCACCATACGGAACACTGTTCTTAAAATCCAAGCTGTACACACCAATCTTTTCTAGGGAGCTCTAAAGAACAACATTGAACTTTCATTTCACATCAGAAGCTTAAAGCTAGGAGACAAGATAAGGCATTATTCAGACTTAGTAAAAAGACACTGTTTTTCTGTCACAAAACATTTGTGAGACAAAGAAACAGATTAAACTTAAGTTCATCACAAAGTAAAACATCATCAAATCAAATTAGTAGTCTTGATTTAACCTTACCTGTCAATTTACCTCCTTTTGGATCCACTACTAAAAGCCACAAAGCCTCTAATTTGAAAATCTTCATATTCTATAAGATAAGCCTTTTGTTGCTAGTCATATGGCTAGAGCAACCACTATCCGATACTGCATGATTCCGTAACAAGATCTTGTATTGCCCTGCACAAAAGGTGAAAAATTAGTATCTCTTAGGGATCCAATCAATACTGACTTGGAAACCCTGTTGTTTTCTTTTGGTCTACAAACTCAAAACTTCCTTGAGCATGTAAAGACCATATATATTTGTCACCATTATCCTGGTAATTCACCTTTTGCCTCCATACCTATTTATCCTTCTTAAGGACATTGTTCATCTTACCCTTACTAACTACTGCCCTTGACCCAACAGTAGTCATGTTTTTAACCCTAAAAGTTTTCACATTAGTTTTTAAGTCTTTGGGTCTATAAACTGGTTGGGTGTTGTAAGACCTCTTGATTGGTAAGTTTGAGGCTTTTGGTCTTACATTGTCCAATCTTAGGTGACTTGGTCTAATAACACTATTAGATTGTGCTATTTTTGAGGCCAAAGGCCTAGCAGTACTAACAGGTCTGACAGTATAAACAGGCCTAACAGATACTAATAACCTAGCAGTACTAACATTTGATCTATCATTATTAACTAAACCTGCTCTGGGTTATAAACTAGCTGATGGGTTTTAAAGGTCCTTTTTGGGATCAGGGTAGTTAAAATTTTAAATTAGTTGTGGGGATTTACCTCGTTGGGCCCATAATCTATACCGTTTTGACTTCGGCCTCTTCCGGAGTGTGTAGAGTGCGCACGTTGGCCCTTTACCCGGTTTGAAAACTATTTTGGGGTCTTAGAAATCAGTAGGGGGGGAGGGGGGGGAGGATCTTTTTATCAAGTGGCCAGTTGCTTAATTTGCAAACAAAACAAGCTTTTATTTTGTTACCATTGTTAAACCAATCTTGTTGTTTGTTGAAGTTGACCACTTTATATTTGACTCCTAACTGCATGTGATCACATTTGGCTCAAACAGAACTAACAGATTTGTCAGCACACACTATCATCCTGCATCATCTAAGGTCCAATCCTCAATAATGACTTATCCCTGAAAATTCCTTTGACTTATAGACAACAACAGTTTTCATTGACATGCTAGTTTTGCTTACTGAGCTAGGATTAAGTTTTAAACAATAACTTGGCTTAAACAGACTAACGATTTTTTTGAGGTATCGTGTTTCTAGAGAAAAGAAAGATCGAATTTTCACTTGTTTTAGAGTCGATTGCTGATTTGGTAAAGATTAGGGTTTTTGCAAACCCTATTTCAATAAAAACAGGATTGGTGATCTATAATGTTCCTACTAGCTTTGCTATGTTAATCTTGGATTGTTTGATGAAACCCTATAAGAATGAAATGATGAAAGAAACAAGAGCACAAAAAAGATACAAGATTTAGGGTTTAACAAAACTCTAATGAGGTTGAGTTCATTGTCGTCATGATAATGCATCAGCAGGTCTTTATTTTTTGACAAGCAAGGTTACAAGAGAAGCTCTATTGGTGGTACATTAATATCGATTGTAAGTTTGATTTAACAAATGCTGCGATGGTGACATAATACTGTCATAAAAATTTTTTAACTCCTTACCCTTTTTTTAACTGCTCGTTTTTGTTAATACTGTTGGCTTCGTGGATGTTTGTACTGCTAAGGTAATTTACTACTGCTCGCCTTGAATTCAGTACTGCTTAAAATAGAAGCAGTTTGTTACTACTGCTGTTGGGCGTAATGGAAGTAAGTGCTGCTAGCTTTGGGTTTATAAAAAGTTTATACTGCCAGTTAAAGGTTAGTATTGCTTGTTGAAAGTTTGTACTGCTGGCTTAATGTTTGTACTGCCATTGGAAAGCAGTTAATACTAGTAGTTATGTCCGATATCAAACAAAGAAAAAATTAATACTACCAACTACCAGTTTCATCTGATAATCGACAATGAAGAGAGTTAGTACCTAAGGTCTATTACACCGATATCGGCTGACAACGACATTGTTTGGATCCTCAAGACAGAAGTGAAATATTTTATTTATTCTTATTGATTTTATGTTCGTTAGGATTTTATCGAAGATGTGATTACAAAGACATGGATTGAACACTTATTTGATGTTTTTAAGATGAGTTTTCACAGATGCGTGTTCTTATCATACCTTTTAGCAGGAGGTAACTTGTTCGTGCTTATAAACGATGTGACGAAGACTTGACGAATCTAGCAAAGGTGTGTGATTTTTCTTATGGTGCTCAATGCTCACATTTGCTATCACTTTGGTTATGTGTCTCATAAAGATGAGATAATTGTCAGAGATTGCTGTCTCCTAATACATTGTTTTTTGGTATAAACGTTTGAAGTCACGTGGACAGTACAAGAATATAAGACACAAGTTTGGGTTTATTCACTTTTATATCAATTTGTTATACGGAGTTTTTTCCATCAGTAATCTTTACAAAAAGCCTACAAAATTTGAAGATTCCAAAAATGGTTACATATGTTTCAGGGAAAGCTTAATTGACAATACAAAGTGTTTAAACCATTAGGATATGTTCATGCACCACATTGCGCGAAAAGTTTTTGATACTATTACGAGCTAAGTCAGTTATTATCTACTACTAGTTTAAAGTTGCTACTGCTTCTAATTCATTTTTACTTATTAAGCTCATGAGGGAATTTTAAGTCATAGAAAGGCTGGATTGGTATGTTGATATATGGTTTGAAGATAGTAAAGGTCCAAGTTGCATATCTTCACAAGACCCCTATTGGATTATGACAAAAAGGGAAGAATATTACAAAGATATGATTTGCAGCTTATTATTGTTGTTGATATGAGCAGTTATAAGGAATCTAAATGTAAGGGGAACTTGTTTCATTAGGAATCCATGATTCTCACTTTAGGAGCTTTGATTTCATCAGGCATTTAATGAGAAGTTCGTGCAAGAACATTGTTTGTTTTGTCATCATCAAATAGGGGAAGATTGTTAGGAATTATAGATTTGATGAGACAAAAGAACAAAAGAATGAAACAAAAGGGATCAAATCATCTACAATGGAATTCTACAAAGATGGAGAATTCTAGAAGATATGCTTAAAAGATATAAAGATTTGGTCAAAGATATCAAATATAAAGATTAGGAAAGTTTTAATTAGATTTAATTAGTTTCCTAATACATTAATGATTCCTTTTGTGAGCCTATATCCACTATATGTAGGTGTATTAGGTGTAGGTTTAAAACATCCATCTATAGTTAGATCTCCCAATGAGAGTCTAGACACACCAAAGAAAGCGTGTGTGTATTAGTTAGTTTATTAGATAGTTTGTATAGCCTCAAGGATTATGGATCCTTGTTATAGTTTGTAACCATTTATTCTGATCAAATTAATGGAGGCCTAAATGTTTAGTAGTAAAACTTTGTTTGATAACTTATTGTTCTTTATTATTCCGCTGCGTATATAAGTTATCTGTAAAACTAGTCCTAGATGGGCTAAACAATCTCCACAAAGACTTCAGAGGAAGTTTTACAATCCCCTAGGCAGTGTACCTAGTTGTTGCAGTGTAGTATAGGAAAGACTCGAGGGCTGTTATCGTTCTCTAGGGGAATAGGTTAGGAAGGCCTGATCACGGTCTAACAGAATTCTAGGGGCTGAGAGAAGATTCTTTTTGTGTTTTTATATTTATAAGAAAGCAGTAAATCTATGGTTTGAGAGGTTTGGTTTTTTAAAACTAATATACTAAACTAATTATAATCTATGTACCAGGATAACTTTATGATAAACAAATTATTACTTAAATCATGCACTACCTCCTCAAGATTGCTTCTCTTGGATCCATTGCCTTATCACACTTGTGATATCCTGTGAAAGTATTTCCTAGGTCATTAACAGATTTACACGAAACCGCCGTCTATTAATACTCCATTTAGGGGCACCACAAGTAAGTAGTAATGAAGTACTATTACAAGGCCCCTAAGAGTATAATTAAATGCATGTGAAAATAACTTAAGAGGTATCAACCCTATTAGGTAAGGTAGTATGAAGACTGATACCAGATAGTAACCTAGCAACACTACTCGCACTTCCCTAGACATATCAACGCGATACAGTCAAAAGCTAGTTTTCTAAAGCCAACGCGCACAATTATCATTAACAAGAAGCAACATCAAAAGGATCTACAACCTAAAGTTTCATGCAATCATAGATAAATACAAAGGAAACAAAGGAGGGTTTTATCCTCGCAGTGATATAAATAAAGCAAGAAGATAAATCAAATCAAACAACACATAGACATAATTAAAATGAATTAATGATGAATATACCTTACTTGATTAAAACATGGATTTCAAGGTAAGTACAATATTTAGAGGCCCTAAAAATAACCTATAAAGCTGCTAGAAATACTAGGTTCGTCTCCCTAATTTTATAGAAAGTTTACCACCACTTTAAAAACTAAAACGGATTTATATTATTACAAAGCGATGCGACGACTGTCGCATAGAAATCCAAAACTTCGTCGCCACGAGATAGATTCTAGACTCCTCTTTTAAGTCGGCCTTCGAGCTGATAATAGAATATAAGATTAATGTTCCACTCTTAGTGTTCGACACCCTACTTACCGCGAACTCTATCTTGACTGGGTACACTGCTCGTTAAAGTGTTGTTTTAGGTTTGTTGGCTAAATATAAATTTAAAACTAGATAATCAAATAACTGACCCTACATGACAGCACATCAAAGACTATTGCAAAGGTATCCTTTCTACACAATCACTTTTCGCTAGACGTCTTTGTGTTTAATAGAAGCTAGTTTTCTAGAGCCTAACGTGCACACCATCAACAAGAAGCAATAATAAAAGGAATTACAAACTAAGTTTCATGCAATCATAAGTAAACACTAATAAATTTAGCCTAACATGTTAATTGAAAGCGAAGAACATCTAATTAAACAATACATTGACATATTGAAAGATTATAGGGATAAAAGAACTTCACTTCAATAAAACATGGAGTAATGATGAATACAATAGGGTTAAAAAACCTTAAAATCGTCTGCTATGAAGTATAAAATCGGCTCCCAAGTATTCCACAATTGAAACACAAAAACTAGGGTTTGTATATATAGGAAAAAAGTTCTGACGTCGTCCCTTGTTATTTGTGACGTCGCCATCCCGCGAATCTTCTTTGGGCTTCTTCTGAGTCGGTTAGTTTGACGTCGTCAAAATGAATCTTGACGTCATCCTTTGAGTGCTCTGACGGCGTCACAAGGAATGTTGACGCCGTCTCTACGGTCTGGAAACAAAACCTTGAGTGACTTTGAGTAGAGTTGCAATCTTGTCCCTTTTTCCCAAATTGAGTCCAAAGTGCATGTATTTCCTCCAAGTGCTTCCTAAATGCTAAAAAAAAGAAATGATTAAGCACGATAAACGTGGATATTTGTATCAATACGGGGGTTAAATGACCTCGAAAAAGTGTATAAAATTACACCTCATCAAATACCCATACACTTGGGATTTGCTTTTCCTTAAGCAAATGGGCTTTTCTACCTAATAAATAGCAATATCGGGGGCATTTAACCTACTCAATAAATATAATTCATGGCCCAACCGATTAGACCTCGTAATTAAAAGCACGGAAATTATATACTAGCACGTCACATAAGTGTTTAGATTCTCTCATTTTATCGAGTGTATAATGAATTATAACAATATAGGAAACGGAAAAATTACACTCATTACCTGTCATAGTATATAAATTACCATAAGCTTGATAAAGGATCAAAAACCTCCACTGCTTTGGCGTAAGCACCTAGGAATTACTATCAAAGAGGTCTTTAAAGGGTTGTGATGTATAGGTGTAGGGTAAAGGAAACGTGGTTGGGGATATTTGGGGAATTTTGAGTGGTGGCAAGTTAATCATTCACAAGAATACATGTAAAATGCGTTGCTAAGCCAAGACTTGACAAAACTAGGACAAAGATATACAAAGTCTACATCATACTATTTATTTTCTTTTCTTGGGTACACTTGTCATCTCACAATTGAAACATAAAATAAAAGCATAAATTAGGCAATCGCCTGTAACATATCTTTAATTTCTTCTACTTTTTTTGCTATATTTTTTATTGATTTTCTTTCTTTTTCTACTCCATCTTTTTTGTTCTCTTTTTACTCTTTTTTGCCTATACTAATATTTTTTCAGTACACTTTTTGCCACCTTCCCTTCTTGGCTTAAACATAATAATTACCATGACTTAGTGGTTTATAATTGCACATCCTGACACTTACTAATCTGAGTTTTTAAATATTTCAAAAACATAAAATCCAAAAAAACCCTAATTGCCCAAATTGAAAAGGATCAACATAACATATGAGAATACAAACACAAAATGTAATGACTTAACTATTTTTCTTCCCTATTAGATTCATAATAAAAATATTAAATCTATGAAAACCTCCTAAACGTCCAAAATTTGTATATCAAGAAAATAATTAAGAGACTTGACTTAGAAACCATGTACCCAAGTAAACAATTAACTGGGGTTTAACAAATGTGATAAGAATAATGTACTAAATTGAGTACATACACGGAAGGTTAAGGCAATTTTGGTGTAACATTCTGGTGGGGTATAAACAATGCTCTTCATTAATAATCTATAATCCACAAGAAAATTACGAGAACCGCAAAAAGGATAGGCTCAGAGAGGTGTACTAGGGGTATCTCGAACTAAAAATGAGTGCGTAGCAAGGGTGTGGGGGTAGTTATATGATCGAGGTGACCATCATAACTATAACAAATACATGCTAAAAACAGGGGTTTATCCTAATGTCTCTTATCACTTAGCAAATCCTAATCACACGAATGTAATCTCACTAGCAGTCTCGGGATGAATCAATAAAGCAAGTTCTAGAATTTATAATACTACTGGTATACTCTCATAATCTTAACCGATACTAATGCTCCGAAAAAAGCGACAAAACCACACATGCTCGATCAAATCCATGAACGAGACACATGTGATTGCTCATTCCTTAACTCGAGCAAGCTAAAGGTTGAAATTATCTAAAAGCATCAAAGATGGATGCTTTAATTCCTAAAGATCTAGAGGCGAACCTCACATTTTTGGGGTGGAATTTTTGAGCGGTAAGGTTCTTGTGCTAGTCATATAACTCCTATCCAATGAGACGCTATTAATACTAAGTTTTCAACGGTATATGCCATTAAAAAAAATTAATTTGGGTTAAAATTATCGTTTACGCTACGTTTCAGTATATTACTCATCTTTTTAAGAACAAAGCAAATTTAATTGAAGGAATAGTTTCTAAGGCTTTTATTTCCTCCTACACTTATTTTGAACATTGTCCCCATTGTTCTATGAGTACCCGAAATATAAATAAAGGAAAAGGAGATAAAAAGCGAGAGAAACTAATACTCTCCTGGTTTTGCTCAATAATGGAGAAGAAACATAATGATCCCGGCTAAATCGTCATCCAAGAATCGTCCATGCAAAAATTCTAAGAACTTATGGGCTCTCCTTATCAAATATAACCTGCAAATCAAAGACAAAAGCAACTATACCAAGCGTAAAATTCCCGGGTGAATGATATACAACCCTACTAATTGTGAATTAAAATCCTAAGAAAGTAATAAAGAAAGAATGTATGTACTAATGTAATCGTGGCATTCTGCAAGAGTTAGAAAAATTAAAAATTCTAGAAATTACACAAAAATAATTTTCAAAGATTCGAAAGAAAAAAAAATTGTAGCTACAGTGGTTGACGCCGTAAGGAAAAAACCATGACATCGTCTCCATAGTCTGTAAAAAATATTGCTTCGTTTTCTTGGAAAAATTTCTACACAAATATCCTATTAGTTATTTCTTGGAAAAGATTTCTGCATAGGCCACAAAAATTGATTAGTACAAACATATGACTCAACACAAACAATAAAAACATAAAATGTGAATTATTCTAAAAATTATTTATTTTATATGTTTGAAAATAGTTCTTAAAAAACCTAAAATACCCCTATGTTAAATTTCAAAAGTGCAAAGAACAGAGGGGTATTTTAGTCATTTTAGTTCGACCAAGGACCAAAAGTGGAACCAAACCTTCAAAATATGGACGTTTTTTGTACTTTTGAAATTCGACTGACCAAATCTACAATTTAGCCAAACCACAAGGACCATTTTTGTAATTTACTCTATTAGTTATTTCCTGTAAAAATTTACTGCATGGGCCACAAAAACGGTTAGTATAAACATATGACTCAAAACAAACAAACAAGACATAAAATTGTGTGAATTAATCTAAAATTATTTATTTTACATGTTTGAAATGGTTCTTAAAAACCAGATATTTTTCTCCCAGACACTTATTTTATGCAAAGTACATTTGATTATAATTAAGACAATTAAAAATCAATATCACTAAGCATGATCACATATAAAATCAAACCTAAAAGTTAACAAATGAATAAAGAATAAAAAAACACATGACACTCCTAAAATTGCAATGAAATAAAAATATTGGGTTAGCCTTCCAATAAGACGCTTTTCTCTAAAGAACGTCGAACCTAGCTAGACCTCGAAGTCACATCCCAGAGAATCAATGAAATTGATCCAAGTCGATGATTCTCTGGATCTCCTTCTCGGATAATTTTCTTATTTGTGGTGAATTAAATGAAGAGGTTTTATTAAATTTCTAATTTCTCCTTCCATCGGATCAAATCAATTTCAATCTTAATTTGGCAGGACCCCATCTCTTCTTTGGTCGCTTATTCCAATCTATTATTTTTACGAATCAATTCCTCTGACTCCTACATATTCCCTTTATAGATTATATAGGTATCAGCTCCTAAGAATTCTACCTCTTTTCTAAACACTAAGACATCGCTTAAAAGGGTTGAGTTTGTATTTCTACCAATTGTCCCATTCACTTGCAAATTTAATCCATGAAGTCTTTTTTGGCATAGTATGGGGGTCGGGCACCAATACCATCCATACTAGGTCGTGGTTCATAAGATTCTCGTTTTCCTATGGTGGTACAATAAGGTACATCTTCATCACCTAGGTTGATTTTTTTAACTCCAAATATTGACATGGTACTTCCTTCTCCTATCTCTATCTTGGCTTTCTTATAATTTAAATCCTATTTCACTTTCTTGATGGTTTTTGATTCTCGCTTCCCATTCTAAAATTCTCCTATTTACATGATTCGTAGGAGTTATGGGATCTAAGTCTTTCTTGGTTCTTTCCTTGATTTTACTAGGGAATTCACGAGTTTTAACGAATCTTATCTTGTGCTTGCCGGCTCTTATGGTCATTGTCCCCTTATCAAATTTAATCTCGGCTTTGGCAGTGGTTAAAAATGGTGTTCCTAGAATGAGGGGCATGCACTCATCTTCCTCAATATCTAAAATCACGAAATCCATGAGGTACACATAACCAGCTACATCAATTAACACATCTTCTGCTATTCCTAAGGGGTAAATATATGAGTGGTTAGCTAGTGAGAGTCTAATGTTAGTCGTTATTGGCTTTTCGCTAGTCAGCTTATTATAGATGGACAAAGGCATGATATTCACATCGGATACTTGGTCGGCTAAGGCATTCATGTATTTAACTTTCCTATGCTACATGGTATCACAAAATTGCCTCCTCTTTCATCCTTCTTAGCCAACTTCTTTTTGAGGATTGCGTTGTACATAGGCCCCGCGGGTAACGAATTGTAAGTCTCATAATTCATTTTACCTAAGCGGACTGCAAGAAAGGAATCATTGTACTTATGGTTATCTACAAGACCCTCGATTTTTTTCTCATTGATTTCATGCTTAAGGTAATATCCTATTAGTTGTAACCTAGGCATCTCCATTTGTAATTCCGCATATTTTCCCCATCTAGTTGGCTCCTCGTTCACAATCCTATCTGATTCATCATCCGTTTCATCATCCCTTACTTCTACTTTGTTGACTAATTCAATGGGCTCAATAACGTTCTTATTGACAACCTCGTCATTTTCATTATCTTTATCGTTCTCCATTCTTACAAGGGAGATGGCGTTAACGTGTTTAGTGATGGGGTTACTAACTTCTTCTCTAATCAATACTTTTTCTGAAGTCCTACTTTTTGTAAGTTCTTTTAAAAGCTTAAACATCTCCGCCATTCTGTCGTTGATCTCTTCTCTTTGCTTAAAGATGGCCTTTTCAAACCTTCCCATTCTCTCAGTGTGTGTTGTCATATAGCCTTGTAATCGGGCCTCGAAACTAGGCTCAAGCGTTTGTTGTTAGGGGTCCGAGCGAACACGTTTTTGGAATTTAAAAGAATTTTGTGGTTCGTTGAAGTTTTGAGTTGAAGAGACCATATTGACATGTGTCGAGCTTAAATTAGGTGTTGTCTTTGACCCTTTTAGCAGGTAGCTAATTTGGTCTTCAAGCTCGAGAAGTCGCCGATCAGGCATTTTTGGTATATCTTGAGGTGAAGAAATTGCCTTGACCGGTTTTACGAAGTCTCTTGGGTCATTCAACCTTTGTTGTCATAGAGGGCGAGGTCCTCTATAAGTGTCCAAGATTACTCGGCGTTCTTATAACGAAGTTTACCACCGGCGTCTTGGTCAATTTCGCAATTAAGATGAAAAGAGACATGATCAAAGAAGATTTGGATTTAGAGCCATAGATCAATGCCATGATGAGGGGCTTTTTGGAGTAAGTCCTTGAAACGAGTCCATGCTTCTGAGAGAGATTCACCTTGATGTTGTTGGAACATCAAGATGTCATTTTAGAGTTTGGCAGTTCTTTTCGGTGGAAAGAATTGAGCAAGGAAACGGGTAGTGAGATCCTCCCAAGTGGAGATGGATCACACGAGAAGACGTTCAAGCCAATTGCTAGCTTGATCGCGAAGGGAAAATTGAAATAAACGCAGTCGCGTTCTTTCCATATTTTCAACATTAAGGTCAAGAGAGTCAACAATTTTTAGAAAATCCTTAAGATGTTGATTTAGGTCTTCGGACCGAAGTCCGTGGAATGAGCATCCGTTTTGCACCAATCGGATGGAGTCGGATAGTAGAGGCACCACATTGTTCCCATTGGGGAGCTCAATGGTGTTTCGATAGCCCTCGTGGCTTGGTCAGGAATAATCTCCTAAAGTGTTGGGTGGATTTCCATTTTCCATGGTGGTCAACGAAAAAGAATGGTTTTATGAACAAAAAGAACAAAAAAAAAGATAGACTACGAGAAAGCTAATAAAAAGAAAAATAAAAATCTCACTTGATATGAATCTAGTGAGTAGACCTAAGCTAGATAGAATTCAAAACCTAGACTATTTCCCGATAGCGGCACCAAAAACTTGATGTGCGTGGATTGCAAACCGAAGTTTTACAATCCACTAGGTAGTGTGCCTAATCGTTGTAGTGTAGTATAGGCAAGACACGGGGGATTGATCGTTCTCTAAGGGAATAGTTTGGGTAGGTTCGAATCAAATGTTACTAATGTCTAAGGATTGAGGGAAGACTATTTTTGTGTTTTTTTATATTTTTTAGAAAACAAATAAAATCTCGGGTTTGAAGGGGGTTTGTTTTAAACTAATTAAACTACTAATCTACTTCTAATCTAAACTAACTATGTGAAAGCTCGTATAGGTAAACAAGTGCTCACTTAAGCATGCACTACTCCTTAGTTTCTCATCCTAATGCTATTGCCCGTCACCCTTGCGATGCAATGTGTAAGTATTTTCTAATTCATAAGCGAATTGAACGGACCCTCTATCTATGTAATAACCGATAGGATAACACACAAGTAAGGTAGTATGAAGACTATTACAAGGCTCCTAATGGAATATGACACGTAATAAAATATATTTAAAAGGTGATCAGCCCCATGAAAGCAAAGTAGTATGAAGACTGTTACAAAGGTATCTTTTCTACACAATCATGTTTCCCTAAACGTCTTCGCGTTCAATAGAAGCTAGTTTTCTAGAGCCTAACGTGCACACCATTAACAAGAAGCAATAATAAAAGGAATTACAAACTACGTTTCATGCAATCATAAGTAAACACTAATAAATTTAGCCTAACATGTTAACTGAAAGCGAAGAACGCCTAATCAAACAATACATAGACATGTTGAAAGATTAAAGGGATAAAAGAACTTCACTTCAATAAAACATGGAGTAATGATGAATACAATAGGGTTTAAAAACCCTAAAATCGTCTACTATGAAGTATAAATTCGGCTCCCAAGTATTCCACACTTAAAACACAAAAACTAGGGTTTGTATATATAGGAAAAAATTTATGACGTCGTCACTTATTATTTGTGACGTCGTCAGCCCGTGAATCTTCTTCGGGCATCTTCTGAGTCGGTTAGTTTGACGTCGTCGGAATAAATCTTGACGTCGTCGGAATGAATCTTGACGTCGTCCTTTGAGTGCTCTGACGACGTAACAAGGAATGTTGACGACGTCTCCACGGTCTGGAAAGAAAACCTTGAGTGACTTCGAGTAGAGTTGCAATCTTGTCCCGATTCTTCCCAAATTGAGTTCAAAGTGTATGTATTTTCTCTAAGTGCTTTCCAAATGCTAAAATCATAAAATGAAACGATTAAGCATGATAAATGGGGATATTTTATCAATTCGGGGGGTTAAATGACCCCAAAAAAGTGTATAAAATTACACCTCATCACCTACTATTTAATGTAATCCTCGTCACTATTGTCTGTTCGTCCAAGATATATACGCAATTAGCCCTTCCTGATAGTACCACTAGCTAACCCTTTATAACTGTGACCTTGCCTAAGTGCATCTTCAAGGTGAACCCTATTTTTCAAGAATGCCCATCGATATTAAGTTTCGCCTTAACTCCAAAATATAGCTCACGTTGTCCGACATGAAACTTAATCAATCCCTTATTTGTACTTGAACCTTACCCATCCCTCGTATACGGCATTCCCTATCATTACCCAGTTGTAGATTAGCATTGTCATACTCCTCACAATCGACAAAGTAATCGCTCATGTATGTCATATGGTATGGTCCCCCTAAATCCATGATCTAGTCTAAAATTTGTTCCACACTCATAACCATCATCATATGAGCATTGTCATACCCATCAACACCAGGTCGGATGCATGATCTTTATTCCTAAAAACATCTTGAGATTTCTTGCGACTATACCTGGGAAAATCCCTCTTTAAATGATCCTCGGACTAACATATATAAAACCTGAGTGTGTTGCTTCTACCCTTTAACTTTAACCGTACACTACCTCCACCCTGCTCTATATCCCTCTAACCAAATCTCCCCTCACATGCAACCCTTCACCATCATCACCCTTTGCTTATGTCATCTTTTAATGTTCCCTAATATTAAGTTTCGTGAGACATCTTCTTGATTCAAAGGATCCCGACCATATAGCAAATTCTTCACAAAGTTCTAGTAAGACGGTGGTAAAGACGTGAGAAACTTTAGCACCTATCCTCATCCTAATATATCAGTATTTATTGTTGCTTAAGTCCCGCCAGCTTGTGGAAATCATCAAATATGTCACAGTCTGAAATTTTACCAGGAATGATGGATCGGATGCATGGGTAAAATTTATAATAAGTTTTAGAATTTTCTATTTATACGGCGCAAGATCATATATACGATTTGCTAATATACTTTTTATCATGTACTTATATTCTTTGAGCTGTGTCATTTTTCCCCATTGCAGAGTAGCTCTCCTTTGTTGACTACCCTTAGAACCCGATCAGCCAAACACAAGATCAGTGCACTATGTGCACTCTTCAAGACTCGAACCTAGTTACCAGAAAATCCAAATAAGGCTATTGATATCACTTGTTGGAAATCGACTAACCAACAACTTTGAACTAGAGCGGATAACACGAAACTCGAAGACAAACACACACAAGCAGATTGTATTGTCGACACAAAAGTACTTTGCACACAACATTATCACTAACTGAACATTAGTATTGAAAAAATGAGTCTACATTCCCTCACCCCATGGTCTCTATTTATAAAGAATGAAGGGGTAACCCTAATCCTACATTGAGTAGAAGATGGCTACGTAAAAGAGAAAATAAGAAAACCCGACGGCTTGAGACATAAACAATCGATAAACACATACGGAATAGCCGGTATGCATGATAACCGACCATCCTATTCCTATTTGGCTAGTGCATGATCTAAACTTTCTTTGCCCCCTAATCTTTAGCTACTATGTATACTATTAGAGCATCCACAACGCATAACTTGACTAAAAGCTTTTTACTGTTTCACAAAGTTTTCAAATAGCTTTTTGCCATTGTGGAAAAAGACTTTTTAAGTTGTTTTACTGAATAGCTTGTAATTCTTCAAGCGGTTGAAGGTTTTCAAAAGTACAAGTTTTTAATCAATGTTCTCTTTTCTTGTCTATTTTCTATTGTCCTTTTGTTTATTGAAAAGCTTTTGTAAAGCTTTGTGCATTGGGAGAGTTTTTACAAAAAGCTTTTTAATAGTATAAAATTAATGAAAATTAAAATGTGTCATAGATAAAAAGCATTTGAAAAGTAAAGTATTGCGGATGCTTTTACATAACAATAAACTTTTTACAAATTTATAAAATGTTTCATCAAAAACACATGCATTAAGTTGTGAACAAGTTTAGGATTATTAACCTCTTAATGCCACATAAAAATGAACTACAAGAACATTAAACCAAGTTTTAGGGATTATTTTAACACTCTTTAATTCTCACTTTTAAAAAATGAAATACTTACAAAGGGAACATTATGGTTAGATCCAAAAGAATAAAAAAACTTTTCTTTTTTTTTCTTAATTTTTTTTTTTTTTGAGAACGGGCCAAACTTTACTTAAAAAAGAAATAAATAGGGCAAGGAGGGGCGTTAGGGAAAAGGGGCATTACAATTGAAAATAAGATTTGGGTTTTATTTAACCCCCAAATTACTCCATAGAAAAAAAAACCCCTATTTAAACATATCTACTAGAAACAACATAAAAGGGGGACCAAGTAAAAAAAACAATGTCATCAAAAAAATTCGTGTCGAAAAAACGGATTAGGAGAGTGCGGAAGCGGGTTGCGCAAAGACCAATAAAACTGATTTTCGAAGAAGTGTATCCCATAATTCCGCCACAATAGCAACATTACAAAAAATCAAGCAAACCGCCTTCTAAAATTTTAGGGATTTGAGAACGGGGGATAAGAAACAGTTCGAAAAAGGGTATAAGAAACCAGCATTCTCCAAATCCGGAGAAAGAAACATTCTTCCTGCACGCAAATTTCCAGAAATTCCAACCAACGGGGGGGAACAAAAAATTTTACGGGAAGGAAAAACTATCCCCGAGACCCACGGAGGTTTCACACATTCGAAAGAAAATAAAAACTATATGCTTGGGAATCATCCTTCCATTAGCCCTTGCTTTTACTCGCAAAAATGAGGAGGACCAAACAATGGAAAGGTGGAAATTCCAAACACCAAATAACAACCACCATTGCTTACGGGGCTTTAAAAGGGTGATTGTGACTCTAGTAGGTAAACCCTATTCGCGCAATCGACGGAGCATCGTGGCCCAAGAAAAAAACATTATCTTTAATGGGGGGAATGAATTTTTTTATACCCATCTCGTTTGTGTGGGCAAAACCAATCGGACGAAGGGGAGAAAACTATAGTCATCTAATTTAAAGTTTTTTGATGAGGACGCTCGATTTAATCCGTTGGAACCTCTTCCCCATTTCCTTTTTCCCTGGTACAAATCAACTAAGGGTCCAACCAAAACCTTCTTCTTTTGGAAAGACGGAGAGGGACAACCAAGTTTCATAAATTGTTGAAGGAATTGGTCATTCCCACTTGGCTTCGACCGCTATGTCAGGATCCATCAACGGGACTAACGTAGCCCGGCGAAAAAAGAACAGCTGGAGGGACACGAAGAAAGCTCCCCATTTTTATTTAGCCCACCCAACAAATTCTTTTCCCGTTATTCCAATAGTCGGAGGGGCAAAAAAAACAATATACGTGGGGGAAAAACTGAAAACCACAAAGTGGGTTGAGGAGGCTAATCATAGCTAAAAAACCATTAATTTATACCTAATACATTACTAGGTACTTGGGACCCGTCCCCACAATATGCGCTTCTTTTACAATGCGAATGAAAAAATGACCTCGCAAAAAACCTCAGGGAACTGTCGCTTTCAAATTTATATACTTTAGCACGTCTTTAATAAAAATTAGAAGGGCAACCCAAAAATCGGAGGGTTTGTCGGTAACCTATGAAAGATCTAATCTTTGGGAGCCATTAAATCGCTTGGAATTAAACTGACACCATAACGAAAAGCCATACGGCCAAGATAATAGATGTATAGCCGGGCCACACCCACTTCATACCAATATATGTGCACGATTCAACGCGAAGAAAAATAACTTGAGGGGGGGTGCACCAAGGGGGGGATCCCACCGTTCGTTTTGGGGACGCGCTAAGTACTTTGTTCACAAGGCTCACCCCACGGAAAGTCTCTTTCTATCGAAGGAATCAAAACACCACGCTTTGAAGAACTATTTAACTACGGATAGGAATTTCCATAGTCTTCTCAAACCACCCACTTTTTGGGAAACTTAAAAAGAGGATTGGGACATATAATATTTAATTGGAGAGGGGGCCCAAGAACGGGGATTTAAGGGAAAGGTGGTCTCAATATTCTAGCCGGGCCTGGGCCTGATTGAAACTAACGGGTTTTTTAAACCTGTTCCCCAATTTAGATACACCGGGGGCTTAGAGGGGGTGGTTTGTTTCACCCCAATGCCCAAAACCCAAGCCGGTTGGGGACGCTTCCGGGGGACCAATTACATAACTTTCCCCCAAAACCGTCACACCAAGGGATTAAACGAAAAGGAGTAGTTCAAAAAAATAAAAGGGACACCCGAATTTCCTTAAATTTTCGGCCGCCTTTGGCTCAAAACTCATACATTCTGGGGAAAATATTCCCCCGACACCGCCCCAAAGTGTGACTTGGGGCATCCTTAGGGCAATGTTTGATTCCTGTTATATGGGGATACCCGACGCAAAAAGATGAGGAGGATAAGCAATTTAAGGGAACTTTAACCAATATATTGTAAGGTTTTTCTGTTCGGACACACTCGCTCCAATGGAAAAACATATAGTGAGTGCATCGATTCAGCATAAAAAAGTGGAAGTATTATTTAAACCGAAGCCATTTGGCAATTGACTAATAACCGCTTTTATAAAAACAGCCCATTTTTTCATTTCAAACTTAATACACGGGGAAGAAAAAGTAAGATATGTAAACGAAACTCCCATTATAAAGAATGATAAAAGGATTGAAGGGGACCGAAACGGGGATTTAAACCCGTGGTTGTATAGACCCAACATAATCATAAAAACGGGGAAACTCGGGTCGTTTTTTGGGCTTTACCATTAAAATAACCAAATTATGTAGGAATAAAGCCATGGAGGGAAGTAAATAAAAATAGTACCCACGGATCCACCTACAACCTCAATTTATCGGGGCGCCAGTAACCAAAAACGCATGGGAAGGGGGGTAATTTATTCCAAATGAGGTTAATCCAACCGGGAACCGAAAAATTTCATTACGGCCTTTGAGGCAAAATGTAATACCTTAAAAAAAACTAACCATAAGCTTGGCTTCTTTTTCTTTTACAACCAGTTTAAAAACAAACCATTTCTTTTCAATTTTTAAGATAAAAGGGGGGGGATCCGTAGTATTTATTTTGTTCTATTAGCAAAAAAAATCAAAAATGGGCCGACTGGGGGAGGTCTCGGGAAATAAAAAAATCGGGCTTATAAAACAGTTAGCCGCAAAACGATTTAGGACTAAGACTTTTCGTGGGTATGTTCACCTTATTAAAAGGCATCCAATCAAAAAACTGAGCAGAGGAACCGGAAAATTCCTCATTAACGAAACTTTATTTGCATTCATTAAAACTTTAATGAATTTAAGGCGATGAAATAGACGGAGTTACACCCACCTTGGGAAATACGTTACCAGGGATATTAAAATTAATAGTCGAAACCGGCATCGCCAATAAACAAATTCCGCTGACCTCGACAGTGGGGAACTCTATTACTTTATAAAAAAATTCAAAAAAGCGTATTAAAACACATCCGGGGTCCAGAGGGGGGGAAGGGGGGAGAGGGATCTTAGATTCTCGCCTAACAGATTTTTCCAAGAACATAGCCCTCGGAATTTTCGTCCCTCGTAACTGGGCCCTAATGCCTAGCTTTTCATTTTCAAACCTGATTTCCGTAAGGAATAAATAAACGATTATGAAAAAGGAAGGGGCATTAAGGTTTTTGTGGGAATCGATCATGGACAACGGTTGCTTTGAAAATCGAAAAACTTCAAATAGTGTTTTTGCTTAACCTTTGCCTCCCTTTTTCACAAATTTTACTCGGATCGCAGTACCACCAAGGTGCCTCAACCTCGTAATAAAAAAACCAACCACGAACCTCGGGGTAGATGACCAAATAAACTGGGTGGGAATACCTTTTTCTTATTAATATACATGGTAAAAAGGAATTTTAGAATTTCTATTCGCCTTTCGATAGCCCAATTTGAATTTTTTTAGATTTTTTGAAAAAACCCCAGAATCTTATAACTCCAAATGTTATATATATATCTTGCAGCCGGGCGGGTTTTGATCCCATCCGATTGCTGGGAAGGGATGTCATCAGAAAACGTTTTACCCCTTTTTACCAAGGTCTTTTATTCAATAGGAGATCAAAATCCATTCTGTAGGGAAATTCTTTGCGATTATGAAGGGGATGAAATATTTTTTAATTCACCTTTAAAAAAACCCATAAAACGAAATTTTATAATTAGGTGACTTTTAAGGGGTCTTGCATTTTCTTCTTCGGAAATTCCTAAAACCAATTAGCATTTGGGGAAAGCAAGAATGCGAAAAAAGTGGAAAACCAACGCATTTGGCTCCACCATCGAATTTCATAAAAAAAACCCTGCCATCCGTAAAACCAGATTGTTAGGGGATGAACCGAAACGTGGGAGTCGGGACCGCATACCTTATTAATTAAATCAGGGGACAAAAAACCTTCCCTTCATAAGGAATTTAGGGACGATATCGGGGAGAACAAAGGGGTGACGTGTCAAAAAAGAAACAAAAAGGGTAGCTGAAAAATAGGAACGCGGATTAAAAAAAGCGTGGTATAATTTAACCCCACCTTTACACGTATCAAGAAAAGCGGATCTAATTTAATTCATTTTTTAGAGGGCTTATGATGGAATGGCGGGGGGGGACCAAGTTAATTACGAGGAATCACCTTCCAGAACCTTGTGTAAACATTCCAACGCAAGACCAGGAGAATTAATGGGTGAAACAACAATATAATTAACGATTCCCCTATAAGATAACATAAAAAAACCCACCGTGCTCAACTAAGGAAAACATTGAAAGACGGAAAAAAATGTAAAACAACAAGTCTCTTCATCCCCATTAGGTCCGACGTTCAATTGTTAATGTCAACCCCAATTAATAATAAGACTTCGCCGTTTTTCCATTCTCCAGTTTTTTAACCAAGATTTGATAAAAAAAAATTTTTCCCAAAAGAAGGGCCCTTTTGCTCCCAGGTGTTGAGGAAGCGGTTTAAACCCGCCACCTCAAAAAGGAAATCCTTGAACAATTACAAGGTAATAAAACCCATTTGTTTGACCGTATAAAATAGCCTCATATTAAATAAAGATTATCGATATATTTGGGGTAGCGCCATTCTTTTACTTGACTTGGGATAAGAAAGCATCTCACCAAATACAAAAGATATTTATTTTACCAACCGTGTGGGAAATTTTTCCATAATGGGTTCACTGGGCCATCCAAAAACCAAATATACATATATTAAATGGGTTTTGTGAAAATTTTATCCCCAAGTTAGGGAGGAATTTCTTTAGGGTGCACATTATGAAGGGGAAAATTACAAATCCATCTTGTGTCTCTTTCTTGCAACTTCGTCTAATAAAAATTTGATTTCCTATGCTTTTTTCAATTTACTCCTTAAACCCACTCCGTTTTCGTCTTGTGTGGGCCAAAAGGATCCTTGGAATATGTTTGGGAGGAGAAAGGGGGAAAATATTTAATCTTAACACAATAGCTTTCACTCTCCTTGTGAGCCAATATAGTGCAGTTTTCCATTACTCTTTCAAACATTTCCATTCAAAAATTTTATAAAACCCATTAGGTGAATTGGGGGCCATACCCCGGATACCATTGTCATTCCCAAAATCGTCAAAGTAGTAGGGGCACAAACGGTTATGGAAAAAAATCCTTTTATGTGTAAAGGATGTATGAAAACTGATTCGCCATTAGGGAGGGATTCAGGGGGACCTCCTGTTAGAATGGGTCCAATTAAAAAGACCTTAGCCTAATCCCCTAGGGCATTTTCCAACCATGGTTCTTTCCTTTCCATTTTAGTAGGGGGGGGGGGGACATCTTCACAAATTCTCACCACACGCAGTAGGCCGGATGCGATTTCTCAGAAAGTTTTAGGGACTTAATAAAAACCCAGGGAGGGGATTGCAGGATAAAGAGGACTTTCGCAATCACGGGGTGGTAACGTCACTTTTTAGGCGGGAAGTTTTATCTCAATAAAATATATATTAAAACCAAAACGGATTCCTCTGATTGATGGTTGGTCCGGTCTCCAGTACCCAATTGGGGGAACCTAATTCAACAATTAACATTTCATCCAACATTATCAATCTGGATATTTTTGGGTATCAGAAAAAACCCACCCCTTCCACTTATCCATTTCCAATTCATCTGGGACTTCGGGACTAAATCTCACGATATTTCTGCGGCCCCATCATTAAGAAATTTTGGCGCCATTTGCCCTTTTTTGATTCCGTCATCCGAGGGGTATAAAACAGGTACTCCTTAGGTTCAGAGTGAGGGAATAAACTCGGATGTTCCAAAGGATAAAAAGTTCCTTCGGCCCGGGAGCCACAAAAAACCTTGCCTATTTATAAAAATCACCTGTGAAATTTCTCCCATTATTAGTTTTCTGGGTGTTTTGGTTAAGAGTGCACAACCGGCGCTTTCGAAGCAAATGGGAGCCAAAAAAAGTATCCCCTCGAATAAATCCAAAAAAGCGCCTCGGCCCCATTTTTGTTTACCTAATTACTTTGGCCTACTAAAACTAGTGTTTTCTCGTGTGGGGACCGAAAAAAAACACTGAAGGTGGGTTTTTATCCTTTCATGGGTCAACCACATACAAAACCAACGGATCATTCACACTAATACAAAAATTTTCATTATTTTAGGCATTTAAGGAATAGGCGGTTAAATGTGAAACCATAAGATGTGGAGAGATTTAAAACGCCTATCATGATCTAAAAAAAACTTTGCTATAAGAAACACATACGTTATTCACAGTGTTTCTATCAACAACCCATAATAAACACCAGCCCTTTAAATTTGGTCAGCTTTCCAATCATGGTCCAAAAACCTTTCCCTTAGCTAAAATGTAAATCCGGTAGGTTAGGAAAATGGAGGTAAATAAATCTTTCACACGGGGGGCCCCCTGTACCATGGGAACATGTGTAGTGGTCCAACGTTTCAAAAACAACTCACGCCAAGGAAATTCATACGCTCCTCAAGAGTAATATAATATTATAAGACCAACGGCCGGTATGAGGGTAGGGATTTACAAGGGAGCAAATAAAACAGATGGCAATCCTATGGGTGGATAAAGTCTCTTGCAGCAGTAACAAAATTTGGTGGACCCAAAAATATTATCCATTGGCATGCATTGGAATTTGAGGGGAAAGGGGGGGGGGGGGGCCCCGATGGTTTCGCTAAACAGGTTTGTTTGTGCCTCACGTTTCAAAAGCGGGGGCAAAAACATTTTGGGCTGTGGTGATGGGGAAACGCGGTAGAATCTACAATTCTCCAAAATTCGGGTGACAAAAAGATTGTTCCAAAAACCAATACGATCTTAAAATCGTTATAAAAACACGGGAATAAAAACTGGGACCAAAAACGGGCAACAATATACGTTGTTACCTTGCTTTGGGATCTACGATTAAGAATTAAAAAAAACGGTCTTTCACCTTTTTTTCTCCATAACCCCTCGTATAACCTTTGCCACAATTTACCTTCGGAACCGTAAGATTTATTCAGGGTAAAATTTTGGGTCACAAAAAAAAAGTTTTAGTAATTCGGAGAACATGCTTGGTCTTTTCATTAGATCGTTGGGAAAAAAGGGCATGGTGGACCAAAACCTTAAAAGGGGGAAAAGCAGACGGACAAAAACCTAAAAAAAAGGATTTGAAGGGGAGGATTTCAAGATGTTAAAATAGTAAAAGGATTGGGAAAAAGAAAAACTGATCAGGGTGTATCAATGACAGCGAGAATTTAATCGGGGAAAACGGTGGGGGAAACGGGAGTCTAATTGGATTTAAAAGAGGGAGGAATCAAAAAACAAATTATAAAGATGTTAACAAAAAAGAAATATAAAGACTCAAGATGAGAGGAATTATAAACCGCCCTAATACACACGCCTGGTAATGAGGATTTTGAAGCAAATCAAATGATTAATTTCACTCTATTTTTTTTTATCAGGGGTTTCATATAATGATTCAATTACATAAGATAAGGGATGAGGAATTTAGATTGTTTTATTCGTTGGAATAAAATTGCACCTTAGTTTAGGATTTATTTAACTTCTGGGAAATTACCCACATAGGAATTTAGGGTAAATATGAAAATAAACAGAACGTTATAGTAAAAAAACATTTAAATGTGGTGATAGATTATTTTCTCATTAGTTTTCTATTTATATCAAAGAAACAATTTCGATTTATATTTGGACAGTTAAACGGATAAAAAAACCCTATACTGGTTCTATTATGGGAGTTAAAAGGGGGGACAATGTGTTGTTCTTCAATTCACAGCATCCCGTAAGAGAACTTTCATCTATATAATTTTATATATATTATATATATATTATAAAAGATTTATAATTTATAGAGGATAAAAGATTCAAAAAGAAAAAAAAAGACAAAAATGATGTTTACGTTTGGTAAAAAGGAATAATATTTTTTTTATTAAAAGAGATTTTTTTTTTTTTTTTTAAAGTTCTCAAAATTCTGAAAAAAAAAATATTTCAACAGGATATCGTGGTAATTTGTTTCGTGAGCTGAGATACATAAAAATGGTGAGTTGTATTAAAGGGGAAGTTTTTTTTCTAAAAAAAGTGGAATGATTTTTAAGCCGATATAAAAACATATTTATAATTAATTAAAAATACGTTTTGGTGCATTAAATCGGTTTTTTTTGTGTGACATACATTTATAATCTTTTCTTTTTTTTTGTGACCCAAACTTCTTTTTGGACTTTTTGCATTTTCAAAAATTTTAATATTGGCGCATCAAAAACTATAACAAAGTCGGAAAAAAAAATTTGTGCATCCAAAAAAATTTTTTTTTGGTGCATCAAAATTTTCTTTTTATTGGCGCATTTAAAAAAAAAACGTATAATAAAAAACTTTCTCATAAAATTAGAAAAAAACTTCTCTTTTTGAACAAAATCATTTTTTTATGCACCATCATTTACCTGAATTTAATGGATATTTTTTTAGGGAATTTTTTCGAGAGAATCTTTTAAAAAAAAAAATTCTTTTTTATTCTTTCATCACGGAAATATTTTGTGTACTTAGAGTTATTTTAAACTTCCTTCTCATATAATTTATTAATCATATAATAATAATGTATTAGAGTTTTTTTTTATATATTAAATAATATTATATATAGATTATTTATATATATGAATAGGGCTTCGTCTTATTTTTTTATTTTGAGTTAGGGAATTAGAAAAAATTGCTCGTTTTTAGTGGGGGAAGAATGGGGTTTTTGTAAAACCCTAGTAAACTATTTCTTTCGATTTACCTCCTTGGTAACTTATATTAAGCTATCGTCTTTTTTTATTTTGAGTAGGAATAGAAAAATGCTCGTTTAGTTGGGTAGAATGGTTTAGTAACCCTTGTAACATTCTATCTTCCTCCTTGTAACTTGCATCTTTAACATCTTGCTAGTTTTATATAAATCGCAGCTCAAAAGAAAAAGAAGAAAAAAAAAGATTTGCATTATTCTTCAAGCGAATCTAACAAACTCAACTAGCAACAAAAGGAGCACAAGAACATGCCATATTTCATGCGAATCTAAGAAGATATACATAAATATGTCAATCAACTATAGAGGAATTATTATTCACATCTACTTTAGTTTCCTAAGTAGCATTTGTCACTTGTTTCTTCTTTTTTCATTGGTAATGTAACATGAATGATAGGTGACTTGACAAGTCCACATGTTTTCTAGTTGTTATTCATTAGTACTTGCCTGTGAATATTGTCCCACATAGGGTTTGGCTTTTTCCAATAATAGAATAGTAAAACTATACCGTAATTCAGCAAATTATGTACCATCAAATTTAACCATATGTGTTTTGGGGAAGTCTTTGTTCTTGATAAGCTAGCTTCACCGCTTAAGTCAAGTACTACATGATGTATAAGTTATATACATTGTTAGTTGTTGTGGATTTGATATGTGTAAAACCAAGGCAAATTTCATAGGTCATGGACGATTGAAGTGATGTTGGGTTCATAAGTAAACTTTTGATCCACTTACAATGATACAATGCGTATTAGAGCTAAATGTGGGTTGATCTTATACAAACTATGCTTGAAAGTCTTGGTCATGACTCTCTGGGTCAAGCGGACAATATTGTGGACGTTGTAGGGTTGTACTACATGATCAATCATACAAGTAACGAAAAATGCAGTTAAGATAAGATTATACATCTTTTACCGAGCAAAGTATGTCACTAAATTAAATTGCTGTCAACGATTGACTATTCAACTATGACATGAGATGGATTGAGGTTTTAGGTTGATACAACACATGTTTGTGGACCATTGTTCTTGGCCTCTCTCTATAATGATCATCTTTGGTATTGCCATTATCATTGTGGTCCTTATCAGAAAGTACTCAGATTTCCACATACAAATATGTCTCCTTTGAACTTCTCTTGTTATACTACTTCATCCACATAAACTTGACTCCACTCTTTTGATTATAAGCTTTGCCATAAGCTAAGGTAGGACCATTTTTATGGAAGCTTGTTGGTTGAAAGCATTGCATCTTCCAAAACATATAAGAGATGCCCATGTGAACTTCAATGTCACAAACATAGATAGAGTACGATTTTAAGGGTCACCCATTTATTTGTACTAATACAACTATACATAAATGTATATGCAATCGATATCTCGTAGCTACAGGTGCTATTTGTATTAAAAGGTAGTGGTTGTAATAAAGATAACAATTAGAATTTAAAGCTCTTTACAGTCGATCGATAGCTACATATATTTTTTTAACTTTTATGTCACAAACCAAATAGAAATGATCATTAAGCATCATAACTATGACGTCTATCCATAATACAAATAAATATCAATCATCTTATTGAGATCTCAGGACAATATAGGCGTGTGTAGACATGAATTTAACATATATGAACTAACAAACTCACACAAATGACCGACAAAACTACAATTTATGCTAATGCTAAGAAAATATATATTTGGTGACCGAGGTTCTAATGACATACTAGTAATAAAGTGTCATTAATCTAACCTTTAATGACGCTTTTAAAAAAATGTGGAAAAAAACATAAAATTTTGAGATTTAATTATATTTTTATAAACCAAATATGTCACAAAGGCAAAAAATATGTACTTATACATTTTTTTTGAGTAAATTGCATAAATCGTCCCTAAAGTTTGGCCAAATTGCAGGTTTCATCCCAAATCGTCTCTGTGGGGAAACCTTTTGTGCAAATATCGTCCTTGTGGGGAAACATTTGGGGAAACCTTTGGTGCAAGTATCGTCCCCGCAGAGACGATACTTGCACCAAAGGTTTCCCCACAGGGACTATCCTTGCACTTTCGTAAAGTTTAGACTGAACATGCAATTTGACCAAACGTTAGGAACGATTTATGCAATTTACTCTTTTTTTCACTGTAAATATATTTTTACTTACTGAACTTCTATCTACACTGTGTGAGAAGTAAAAGAAAAAAGATTAGTGACACTTTATATATACTTTGGTGATACTTTATTACTTTTGGTGAAATTTTTTTGAATATTAGTGACATTTTTTATGTATCATTATACGACAATTTATAGTGTATCATATATTTTCTATTCGAACATCAACGTTAATAATAATAAACTAGCCGAAGCTAGAATCCATAACGACTTAATTAACCATGTTTACAAAAGATGAACCATATACTATAATACTTTTCAATAACCTACCACTTTGCTCAACCATTTTAAATATAGCAAGTCATTGTTTATATGTTTTAAATCATTGTTTGATGGGGTCCTTGATATCGATTTAAATTAGTTGTGTCTTTTTCAAGAGAGATACGAGTAGATTTTAGATCAAGAGGCTTTTTCAACACATTTATCATTTAATTATGATAGCATTGTCTCCCCTATACTTAAGGAAGCTACTTATTAGGGGTCCATTTTGTATTTATGAAACCTTATTAGAAAGGGAGTTTGTATATTGGTTAAAAGCTTAAAGCTATTCATTGTGTTCTCTGCTATTGACTCATGAGATTAAATACACACTTGATATATAGAAAATACAATAGTTTAGTTTTGATTATAAGAAACCAAAACCAATGTTAAAGAGACATAACTTGACGACATATTCTATAATTTTATAGGAGCATCTTAAAAACTTGTTAGAAATTAAACTTTTTTGTTTATAACAAATATTATAAGTTTATAACCTTATAATCTACAGTAATGGTGTACTTAATTAAACTTGATTAAACTTTTTTCTGGCCATGAAATAAAAATCATTCAATTGGAACGAGATTATATACATGCCGAGCCTTTTTAGTTTTGGGCCTATGCCCAAAGTTGTAAAGAGTGTTCCAAGTTATATAACATCCATATATTTAAATATCTAATGGACTTCGTTGTAACGCAGCTTAACGTTTGTATTAATTTGCTAGAAATGGGTGTTCACGAATTTATTAGATGATAAGTTAGCAAGTCCGGTTAATTTCTTCATGTAATCAATATATAAAGTGCATGAATAATAATCATAACTTATGGGGCTTATCATTTGACATAGTATCACAACCTAAAACTTCTTCAATAATTCCTCCCTAACTAAAACCCTAACCCTTTTTTTTTCTGAGAAATGCTACAACTACAAAGAGTTTACAAAAAGATTTTCACAAAATGATGTGTCATGCAATAATTGGATTCAAATTCCTTATCTCTCATCTTTTAATTGGCTAATATTGTACAAATCATCATGCCACATCATTTTGTGGAAATTTTTTTGTAAACCTTTTGTGTTTCTAGTATTTCTCTTTGCTGCCGATTCTAACCAAAACAACCCTGTGTAATCATTGCTTTATCAAGTCATCTTTCACCTCTTATTTTATTCCTGTTTATCTTGTCCGGGTCACTTTGGTTTATCATATCCGGGATACTTTGGTTTATTCCGTATGAAAAAAGGATACTTTGGTTATTCCTGGTTCGGGATACTTTGGTTTATCCTGGATGATACATTGGGTTATCAGTTCGTGACATTCTGTTTTAAGATCAGTCTCCGCTTGCTGTCGGGTGTCTTCATCAAATAACTAGCTATTGCTTTAATGTTTTAATTTGTTTGCTGCTTCAGTCCGAGCTTTCGCGATTTCGCTGCTCGGACTGTGAGGGAGTATTAGATGATATAAGTTAGTAAGACAAGCCGAGTTTGTGAGCTTAGGGCTCATTAGGGTTTCATGTGATCACTATATAAAGTGCATGAATAAGGGGGTTTTATCATTTAACAGAATTTAGTAATATTTACAGAAAAAAACCAAAACATAATCGAATTGAAAAAAATCGATTTAAATGTGTAACCAAACCGAATTTGTTAAAGTCAAACGAAACCGAATTAAATATTCGATTTTCAGTTTGAATATAGTTTTAGCAAAATGTAAATCGAACTGAAGCGAAAACCGAACTCTAATAGAAATATAAATATTTTTTTTTTAAATACATAAAAAACAAAAAAAAGTCTATTAAAAAATTTCCTTAGTATACTAAAACACTTTTTAAGCTTGAAATATTTTTTTCCCAAAAATATATATAATTAATTTTTTTAAATGTATAGTTTGTATTTCGAGTTATTCGGGTCAACCCGAAAACCGAACATAATATAAATTCGGTTTTTCGGTTTTCAGTCTGGTTAAATCCAATTTGAATTAGGTTTTCAATTTTACTTGCAAAAAAAGTTTTAACCGAACTAACTAAACCGTTGAACACCCCTGTCACAAAGATTCCTGCTAAAATATTGCTCTAGATACTTAGGTATGCAAAAATATGTATGTTGGATTACTTTTCTTTTTCTGCATTTGTTAACCCCAAAAAGCTTAATCAAAGCTTTTGAAAACTAGTGATTTGATAGTAGTTGCCAATAGTATCAGACAAGTTTATATAAGGTGATACTAATAACAAGTTTTATGATTGACATGCTCAATTTACATGTTTAATTTGTGTTGGTAATTTTAGTGTTATCAACTATCATTTTATGTAATTGTGTTTTATTTGAGACCAATGGCCTTATACAAGTTTAGCTCAAGACGAGTAAGGAGGTGCGGAGTGCACACTCGTCATAGTTAACTTGATATAGCCACGATAAAGACGCAGGGTCAAGTGGCAGTATACAAAGAATAATATTCTTTAGATCTGCCATAACCGAAAATAACCACTTTTTGATGGTTACTTAGTGTCTTTTAATAACCATTGTGATGGTTAAAAAATAACCGAAAATAACCACTTTTCGGTGGTTATTTATAACCAGATTATGGTCTCATTTTCAAGATAGAACAACATAAAATACTCTAACGTTTTCTGATCGATTTCTCATGCCTTAGAATTCGATTGCTAATTTGTCTTATCCGATTAAGGATTTCGTAAACCCGAGGCATATAGGGTCGAAATACTTTAATCTGAAAGTGATTACATGATTTAGATTGATATCCAGATTATAGACTATTCACTCACCACAAAATATTCCTACAAAGATTAAAGTATTTTTTGGTTTTAATCATGTGAGACACTGTTAAAGATATGAGTACGAAGTTTGAAAAGTTGATAAGTTTGAGAGGAATGGTTTTAGGCGATGGCAGAAGAAGATGCACTTTCTTCTCGCTACGTTAAAGGTTGTATACGTGTTGAGGACCCTTATGCCTGAGTTTATGGAGGATGAAATGATGCAAGTGGGAGAATGACGATTACATCTGTCATGGATACATCTTGAACGGTATGTCTGATGCCTTATTTGATGTATACCAAAATGTGGGTTCGACAAAAGGAGTTATGGGACTAACTTGAATCAAAATACATGACAGAAGATGCTTCTAGTAAGAAGTTTCTTGTTAGTAATTTTAATAATTACAAGATGGTTTATTCAAGGTCTGTGATGGAACAATATCATGAGCTCCTTCGAATTATAGGATAATTTACACAACATGGTTTGAATATGGATGAATCCATTTTTGTGTCTAGTGTCATAGATAAACTTCCACTCTCATGGAAGGATTTCAAACACACTTTGAAACATAACAAGGATGAGTTGTCACTGGTACAACTTGGAAGTCACTTTCGCAT
>BQNB010061425.1:0-36500 GCA_026074375.1 Tanacetum coccineum | reverse complement strand
GACAGAACTAACAGTTTTTTTCAAGGTTGTTTGTTTTTGGTGTTTCTGTCTGGTTTGGTTTAAATGTTCTTAAAAGTTTAAAAGGCTTGTATTTATTGGATTAATTGGTTACAAATAAGGTTAATTATTATTTATTTGGAGTTGAAGTAGAGTTTCACAGGTTTGTGTTTTATCATATCTTAAAGTGGGTGTTACACTTTGAAGATAACTTGTTCGTGCTTAGAAACGATGTGCCGAAGACTTATGAAATCTAGCAAAGGTGTGTGATCGAACTTATGGTGCTCAATGCTCACATTTGCTATCACTTTGGTTATGTGTCTCATAGAAGATGAGAATTTTGTCAAGAGATTGCGGTATACTTATATTTCACAGGTTTATTTATAAGTTTGACGTCACATGGATAGTACAAGATATAAGACACAAGTTTGATTTATTCTACTTCTTCATCAAGTTGGTTATACTTAGTTTTTCTTCATCAATAATCATTACATAGAGCCTACAGAATTGAAGATTCAAGAAATTATTAACATATGGGTTTTAGGGGAAGCTTAATGTTAAAATGTTTAACCATTTATATGCTACATGAGGTGAAGGTTTTTACTACTGCTAGTCATTATTACTACTGCTAGTGTGAGTTTCTACTACTCAAGTTCATTTTCTTATTGTTCTTAGTGGTGGGTAATTTGAGGAGATAGAATGTTTGAATTAGAAGTGTGATATTGGTTTGTAGTGGTCAAAATAAAAGTTGCTTATATTCATATGTCCCCTATTGGATTATGACAAAAAGGGGAAGAAGATGTTAACAGGTACAATTGGCAACTTATAGATCCTTTGTGTGGCAGGTTACAAAGGAAATTTGAATTAAGGGGAAGTTTGTTTCATTCAGGGAGATGATTACATCTCAACTTCAGGGGAAGCTTTGGCTTTATGATGAAGTTTGTACACGACTTTGTTTGTTTTGTCATCATCAAATAAGGGATGATTGTTGGGATTCTAGATTTGATGAGACAAAATAAATAAAAGAATGAAATATAAGGACTAAATCTAGCAGATTGGAATTCTTCAAGCTGGTGGAGAATTATGGAAGATTTGGTCAAAGATATCAAAATATAAAGATCTCCTTAAGAAGATAAAGATAACAAAAGATATTTCTTAATGTTTAAAAGATTTACTTGTTTATATCTTTATGTTAACTTTCTTTGTAAGTCATGATCTCTCTATATAAAGAGATCATAGACACATAGTTTAGGCATCTAGAAAAGTGTGTATACACAGAAAAACGTGTGTGTGTATTCTAAGGGAAAATGTAGATGTCTAGTTTGTGTGGTGTAGCCTCAAGGATTTTATGATTCCTGTTACATTTTATTGATGTAACTGTTCTACTATTGATCAAAGTAGAATTGAGGCTTGGAGTGAATGATAATGAAGAAAAACCTTGTTGATGAACTCCACCCAGCTTTTGTGTTTAGTTACCCGATTCATCAATGCGACAATTTCAACATTTTCTTCTTTCATCTTCTTCTTCAAACATTTAAGGCAGAAAAAGATTAGACATGCCAGAAAAATTATCTTTCTTAGTCGAATACCAGTCGTCTCAACATAGATGAAGGATTGAGTATGTATTAACCAAATAAGTAGCTCCCTTCCTTTGGTGTAGTAGTAGTCGCATTTGCTCATATAAATACATTTATGTTTAATCGAAGGACAAGGAACAATAACATCATTAGTAGACTTAGACCTTACCTTGCTCTTCTTCTTTTTACCCACCATTGGAAACCATCATTAGTATTCTTAACAGAAATAGTAATAACTTTAGAAGTAGTAACAATAGGGAGGAGTCATCACCTTTTTAGGGCAATAGTCAGGAACATGACCAAAAATCTTACATATAATACATCTAGGTGGCCTCTATTCATACTCAACACGGATGGTTTCTTTGGTAAAACCATCTCCAGAAAGAGATGGAATACCAATAGTAACAACATCTATGAGATCAGCCTTCTAATTAACCTTTTTATAAGCACTGAAAAAAATACGCTACCCCATGATTATTATCATGAGCTTGTGTATGAATCAAGCATAACAGGTTTACCAATGAACGTAGCAATTAGACTAATACCATCCTCTTCAAAAACTTGAATAGAAACATCATGCAATTTAACCCATATCGAAATTTGAGATCAATATCTCTTTGTGCAATCTTGTTCCATGACCAATTCTTGTGATAGTAGCTTGGAGATTTTTTCTGAATCAGCCAGGGACCACCCTCCAGAACAGCCTCTAAACCAGCCCGGGAATCAAATTTAAAGAAGAAGAAGCCTTTGGAATTCATCAAAGTTATGGATAAATGCATGGAAGCATGTGGACGGGCTTATTATACAGAATGTATTAAACCCTCTCCATGCCATTGGAGTTGGTGTTGATCATTCATTAATCTAATAGTGTCTTTTTTGTTTCTCTCTCTAGAAGTGTCCAACCAAGCTCTCTCTCTCTCTCTCTCTCTCTCTCTCTCTCTTTAAGATTTCTTCATTTGATTGTGTGTGTGTTTAGATATCTAGCATTCTACAAATTGTTAATTGTTTGACATGAAATTCGATGATTAAAACTTAAATAGACATAATAGATTAAGCTTGTTTTAGATTTCGGATTGTTAGACACCTTGCCACTAAAAAATTCGTCAAATATTCATCGTAAGTCAAAAAAAATTGAAATTTTTATGGTAGATCCATGACTCAATAGGCTACAACTTTGTAGTTTACTGCAAAAGCTGGAAAAGAACCTAGATAAGTCCTGATGGGGCCTCAAGTTGACTGAAATTTTATATCAGCTTTTATGTGCTATGTGGTATATATTTATATAAGGCTTACGCAATCGATTTCATCGATGTATGTGGTCCGATTCATTGGAAGAAGGAGCCTTATGTGAATATGTATAAGTTTAATTATTTGATAATTAGAATCATCATTTATATTTGCATGCGTTAATTGTTAAGTGTCTAAATACATGTTATGTGTATTAGTAGTTTATATTTATTGTTTGTTTTATAAGTTTGACTTGAGTAAAAACAAAGGGTTTTTTGAAAAAAGAAAAATATAAACATGACTAATAATTATTAAAATAAGATTTATTATAGACTATTAATTGCGATGTCTTATGAGTTAATTGGGTGTGGTTATCTATAATGTTAGGGTTTATACCTTAACTTTCCACGACGAGACTTGAAATTTAATAAGTTTATAATGCGTTTTTCTAAATTAAAGAGTTAAATTTTATCAAATACGAAATTTGCAAAAGTACTATTTATCTGCAAGGCATGTCACTAAGGGCTCGAAGTATTATACTTAAATCCCTGATATCTTGCAATTAATTAGGAAATGCGAGTGGTTTAGGGTTTGAATAATTTTAATCATACTTTAATCTTTTCCCACGATAAAATTTTGAATTCTTTAGATATAAAAAACATGGATTGAATCGTCAATTTGTTTTAAGGTGTATCATCACTAATTTATACCCAAGGTGGTATAGAAAATTAAGTGATACATCGTAATAAGTAACTTATTTAAGTAAAGTTTTTATTAAAATTTATGATACGAAGATGTATGCATGCTTCTTCGTACATATTTGTCACGACAAATAGAAATACCCTTTGAAATAAGCTGTTGCCATCTAATTTGTAAGAACACTTGAAATTGCCTTTTACATTACGTGAGGCATATGTAGATTGCAACCCCAAGGTGATTATACACTTTTCGTGAGACGTTGGTGTCACATAATCACAGTTCTTGATTGGACGACTTAATCGAGGTAAGCTGGTGAGACCTTATGCTTGAGGCATATATGGGATCAAACATGCTTACTAGTATATTAATGTAAAAAAGTAAGTCCCATAATGTTCTAAGAATTACAGCGGTGACAATTATTGATCGTCAATTACCTTTTGAATACACCATTACTAGCAGATCAACTGATGTGATGGTGGTATGTCAAGTTAGATCCTAGACCGTGAAAAATTAATTGGTTATATATTTAAACATGGGTAGTTAATTTTCTTCAAGGAGTATTATTGAAAATACTAAAAATTTAATTTTGTGATTGTTTAATCGTATTAATGCAACATTAAACCGTAAACGATGGTTTGTTTCTTTCTCGAAGAAGACAAACCGAGCCTTCTTTCGTTGTAAGGATAGGGAGACTCATTCCTATCATTTTTCCTTGCTTAGAAAAGTTATAATAGGAACGAAGGAATTGTCCTAATTTTAATCAAACTCAAAGCAAACTTACATGGTTAAGTAGATTGCATGACATATATTTTCATATAGATTTCATCACTCTTGTTCGGTGGTAAATACTTTGAAATATATAAGACATTTGGATAACTAGAGAACATGTTCTAAAGCTAACAAAGGATAACATCTTAATTTAAGATGCTTTATGAGTTCTTGATTAGAAAATACCAACATTACCGCAAAAGTGGTAAAGGCAAACCAATATGATTTATCTAGTTGTTTGGTATTACCAAAATTAAGAAGGAAATTGCATGCCTAATTTTCAAGTTAATAAATGGCATTGATGATATTCCCTCATCTACATAGTAGAGTTTTTGAAACATTAAGTACATTGCTACTAGTAGGATTTCAAAGAGAACAGATTTTTACGATGCTTAAAACGTTTAATGATCGCGCGGTCAAACATTGACTCGCGAAACGTCAAAAATAAAAAAATTTAATTTCCGTTCGTAATAAAATACGAAAATAATTATTCATGACATATAAAATTTTAAATGTCGACGTTCATTTACAGAAACTCATAAAATAATAATTATGATGTCGAATTCGCGATCGTCCTACGCGTCGTGAAACTCGGGTTGTTACATTCTACCCACCTTGAGGGAGCGTCGTCCCGGTGCTCGTCCTTTCTTACTTGTTTTAATTATACTTGCAGTGAGATGGTTTCCTCACGATTGAATGGTCTCACGTGCTCGAACGCAAAGATCACACGTTACAATACTCGCCTTGACGATTCTAGACGGGAAGTTAACAAGACAAATGGTAATCCATATCAACAAGACCAAACATATAATCACAATCTCTCTTATCACGAGATACAAAATAAGCCACGGAACATATCATGGGTTAAACACTACATCGCTGTCGAGAACCTCTACGTTCGAGAGAAGTATCATCAACCCAATCTTAGTTTGGTGATTGAATCCATGTTACAAAATAAAACAATACCACATCACAACCGCTGCACCCATACGTACTCTAGAACGCAAAATCCTGTAACGTACGCTCCTCCACCCGTATTTACTAAAAACCACTAAACCAAAAAACATTCATCGTACTCTTATTATAATCTCATAACCAAAATATACATAATCTACTATCTCTATAATAACAAAAAATACCATCGCCCTTCCGACGGCAAGGTCTCTCATTTAAAATAATGCAACATCATCTCCTCCGGCGCCCGTCTTTGACTCATCAAGGTTGCGACCTACTAAATGCTTCGCTAAGGCAAGATACATACGCGATCCAATTAATTCAACGCCCCAAATTATAGCCTCATATTACACATAAACACCACATATTTCATATTAATGTCACATATTCGACCTATTAGTCATTAAAACTTGGACTTTATATGGAGATCCTCCCTAGCTTTACTTAGGCCAACTTATATCACCTCTTGATCATTATCATACCTTAGCAACAATCATGCTTGTTTTCTATAAGTTTTAGCAAAAATAACCGTTGTTTTTTACTTATTAGGATAGCCCTCAAAAAGTAATAGATATTGCTCATCACACGGGGTTATTATACCAAAACCGATCAATTGTCTCATCCTAACACATCAAAACCCTAACTATACGGGCTTGACAGATGGCATTAGCTTTAGGTAATGACCTCGACTTAATCACGGCTAGGTTTTAGCCAACCATAGTCATGCTTGTGGGTTAACAAGTCACAATTGACAATAGACTATCAGGCTTGCGTACCTCTCAAAACAACCTTCATCTATATCCGAGTAAGTATACCCACCCACTCACGTCCTAAGCCACATCACGGCCACAAAAAGTGATAAGCGCTATAATACCATTCAAAAGACCATAGCAATAAGGCACATTGTTCCACATAATTCACGATGATAATCCGCTAGAGAAAACACTATTGTTATAAAGACAATTCAAAGACAATTCAAGAAAACAATTGGAGATACATGGGACTCAGTTTGCTCGTTTGAACGAAAAATTTAAAATTTCAACTCCAACGGTTCCGCACCGCGACTAGGCATAGTCCAATATGGTCTCCTAATGCATTCTCATGAAATCTAGTTGACTCAACTAATCAAGTCAATATAATTAAGCACATCCTCTAATTCTATACCGTTCGGACTTAAGGCATTAGTACTTTGATCGTTCCTCTTGCGATGGAGACGGATGTCTACCCATCCGTAGTAGTCTACAATTCTTTTCGCTCTTTTTATATCGCACACTATGTCGTCATCGTAAGGAGTAGGACCATTATTCCTAATCCTTAAGTCAAGAGTTCGCTTAGTGTCTTATTTATATCCTCGACGATTTCAGGTATTACTTACAACTTTACTACACTACCTTATTCATTTCGGGGGAAGAATAAGAAGTCTTCTTTTAGGTTATCAGCTGATACAACAAAAGCAACACATTTTCTAATGTATGGAGAAGTCTTCTCTCCGTTTTCTCATTTTATACCTTGGGACTAACCATCTTAGCTTCCACCCACCATTGGGAAATCTTTTACATCTTCTAGAAGATCCCTATCTCAGTGTCCGGTATCGATTTACACCCTTGATAGCTCAAATCTACCATAGCTCACTAGCATACCGACTACACTCGGTCTCGACAGATATCTCCCTGACAATCGTCGGTCTTCATTACCACGAATTTGACTTCACTCCTTTCATGGACTAAACTTTTCTGAACAATACGTTTGGTATTTTTTACCCATTCGAGTCGACTCAAGTCACTCGGGCTCGCGTGAGACTCTCTCCATAGCAGGTCAATAGGACGTTGGGCTATTAACTTGCTATGAAATCCATTGCAGAGGTTTATTTAGATTTTCTTCACACATACAACAAACATTACTGAGAAACCACACTAAATAAAAAATAAAAAAAACAAAAATCGAGCAATTTCCAAAAACTCGTACACGTACCCCCCCCACCCCCCACCATACTGTGACGATATTCCACAGAGCATGCTTATTCCTAAATTATGCATAGTAGATCAAGTTATGCATAATTGAGGACAATCGACTCATGTCATTCCCTCGTCAAAAGTTTCTTTTTATACGCTACAGCGTAGTTATTTCCTTGATATTGTATATTTTAAGAGTAAAAATTTAATTATTTAAATAGAAAGGAAAAATGTGAAGATAGTTCGTTCCGTACTTCAACTATTTATAATATATATATATATATATATATATATATATATATATATATATATATATATATATATATTGAAAGAAAATTTATTTGACACCATATGGTCAGTTTATGAAATTTGAAAACACATTTTTCCATTGTTTACACAAACAATTTATACAACAAAATCAGTACAATTCGCGCAACGACATTTGTCCAACACACAAATTCGTTATTGCAATTCCACAGTTTTAAAATTATCAATTCACAAAACATCATTTAATACAGTTCGGTCAATGGTCACAGCAAGTTCCAAAAATAATACCCACTCATGGACTATGCAAGCAAGTATCATACACGTGCGGAGAGGATGTCTCAATCATGATTCATTTCCACATTGGGTTTTAAGATATTGATGCACCCTAACTAGTGCATCCCAATGATCTCTACCAAAGTTATGTGAGTATCGACAGTCTACTTACACTATATGCCAAATCTGGTCGTGTACAATTCATTATATACATCAAGCTTCCTAGAAATTATGTATATTGTACATTAGATAAACTTTGTCCTTTGTTCTTCTTTAGTTTAACATTTTGGGATCTTTTTAAATCCCCAATCATTATCCTCACACGTTCCTTCCCTTCTGCTCTTTCTCCCCTCTCAGCCTATTCTCCCCCCACATCTTTCACCCCTTATCATCTATCTCTTCCTCCTTCCACCCTCTCTCCTATTTCAAAATGGAGTTATAACTAGTCTATCACATAATGCCTAAATTTCTTAAGGTCTTCTCAATGTAATAAGATTGGGTAAGGATGTATCCATTGAAATTCTATTCAATTCTAATACTAATAATGACATCACCTACTCCCGTGTCTTTCATATCAAATGAAGAATACAGCATTTTCTTAGTTTGGTTAATAACATCCATATTTGTTCCCATAATTAGCATATCATTCACATATAAACAAATAATGACAAATGCATTTTTTTTATTTTTCAACATAAATATATTTATCACATTCATTTAAATGAAAGTCGTTTGATAAGAGAGAGTTATCAAACTTTTCATGCCATTGCTTTAGTGCTTGTTTAAGTCCATAAAGAGATTTACCCGCAATTTAAAATTATGTTCTTGAATTTATCAAGGTTCTAACCTCTCTTATCATACAACGTTTCTCTACATTAATTATACCATCATAACAGACATTTAATTATCTTTCAATAGAGAGGCACTTTCATATACTTTCGACAAACTTTTGTTTTTTGGTTATTTTGGTATTTTTAGGTTTTTTCTCGGTGTAGTTTTTTACTTGATATGTCACCTGTGATATAACACTAATCTGTAAATTCTATATATCAACATGCTTTGTTAAAAAACAAGCCATAACATCTGTAAGTTAGACACTCGAAATGATCATCCGGTTTTGGTATTAACAAAACACCCCTTATCTTTCAACCATATAACACACATAATTTTTTGGAACTTTTAAATCATTAACAGTATATGCATAGATGTTGTGAGGGATAAATATATAATTTTTTTTATATCAAACACGGTTGATTATATACATGTGACATAAAACATAATTTTTATGTTCTCGAAGACAAATGATGCTTTAAAAACCCCACAAATTGGGTTGCAGTCGGAATAAGGATCAGGGGCATGTTACTTCAAGATCAACAGCTCAAGATACTATTTTAAGAGGAACGACATCAAAAAGACGTTAAAAGATACATTGGCATTTAAATAAAGAGCATATTACAAAGCTTTATAGCTTACTTGTTCATTGTTTATTATTATAAAAGATAACATTGATATCCCTAAACATGAACACATATAACTTTAACAGTGCAATCAAAAAACACAATCCAATGCCATCCTGGCACCTCATGCCTATTGACTCTCATGAAATAAAACAATTTGCTTTTAAAACGTCAACAAAATTATTGGTGAATTCATTGGTTTATGTATTTTATAATATGCAGGACCGCTGACTTTCTCTGATGTTTCCACACATATGCCACAAGCACAAAACACAGATTATTGTTGCTACTAAGCTCAGACACGAAGCTCAACCTATATTTGCTATTTAGCATTTATATTTGCCCCACGTTCATTATGTTGTAACCCGCAAACATCCAAGTACGACAATGGTCAACGTTCGTTCCCAGTGATAGCTAATCACCCAAACGGGGAGGTTAATCCCAATAGATCTATTTATATCATTCGCGCTCACATAATGCAATTAACAACTACATCATGCAATTGACAGTTCATGAAAATGGGCTCAGGAGGGTTATCGCTACTTAGGCAAACACATAATCAATATACTTTAAATACTTGCGTCCAATTTATAAAACAAAGCATGTTCTCACCCCGAATAATAGTAAATTAGATACAAAACTGTAAAAAAGTGGGGCTTAGGAACGCACCTAGTGTACAGGTAGTCCAAATTATCATACAGATTATAAGTTCACGCATGACGATAAATGAAAATAACACTATTTAAATTAAATCGTGCGATGCAACCTATTTAAATTAAGGTCGTATAAGTACCGAGTACTTCAATTTATAACATTCAATATAATCTTATAGTAGTTACGTCGTGCTATCGTTCGGGCTATCATAATTAAAGAGGTCATGACATGACGTTCGAGGAGTTAGGATACTTTAAATCGTAAATCCAACAACATCGTCGATACGCCATCCGAAGAGGCCTCATTATGAAACTCCCTAGTATTATAGCACTCGGATGACTACATAATATACTATATAGCTTAATCACCGACTAATCGTTTTGGTAAAAATGTATTTATAAAGTGAAAACGTTTATAATTAACCCTTTGGTAAAAATGACCTAATTTGGTCATTTTAAGTCCGTTGCTCGCGTTTCTTACGCTCACGTTTTCGTAGTAAGATGAATGATCAAAATATAACATTTTCAAGTTTTCATGTTTCTGCCATGAATAGTGTTTTTACTGTTCACAACAGCTATATACCCGTTTTTACGTCTTAATTAGCGTAAACTCGTAATCGCGATAACTTATTCGTTTTAACTCCGATTTTAGTGATTCCTTCGAGTACGTTCTCGTTATTAAAAGATTTATAATATTTTACAAAGTTGTCCACTGATGAATAGTGATTTTTACTGTTCATTGTTTATAAACTTTAATTACCGTAAATGCCGTAATTTACTCGTTATAGTTCCGTTCTTAACGATTCTTGCGTGTACGATCTCGTAATCAAAAGTTATATCATATTTTAGGTGTTTTAAACTCAAACCTACTGCCATGAATAGTAACTTTTTATAAAAATAGTTTTATAAAAGTATTTATAGTCGTAAACTCGTTTTTAACGTATCTTTCTCGTTATAAATCCATTTTTCGAGTTTCTTATCATTTTGGAATCGTCATGAGGCGTATTATAACTTTAAAATATCAAAAGCTACTGTCTTGAAGTCGAACTCCAACAGCCCTTAATTATTTTGGTGTATAACTTTATAAAAACCTTGTTTTTATGTATTATTAACTTAGTAGTTTACTATAAAAACTCTTAAAAACACATTTGACACTTGTGGTACTTATAATAAAGTCCAATATCATCCCTAGTCCTTGTAAATTCATTGCAACAAGTTCAACCCTTTTACTTTCATTACTTTCATTTGTATTTACATTAGATAACTTTAAAACCCTAATTAGTCCTAAACATGTTTATACTTACTCCATAGGTTAACATACTTTTATATTCATTTTTCCATGATATATATGACAATAAGACATGATAAAAAGTGCATAAAATCATAAACATAATTAACAACTCATTTTACATATTTAAAAGTCCTTAGTGGTGATTATAGCCATAATTAACATATAACACATAAAAAATCACAACAATTAATGGTATGAAGGATTTAGAAAGACTTAGTGATGTTCGTTATAGGATGTAAGATTGCTAAACCCGGTGTTTGACTTAAATCAAGCTCTTCAAGCTTATTATAACCCTAGATTAGGTTTCCCAAAACCCTAATCTTTACTTTTTTCTTCTTAAAACGTATAGGGTGATCCAAGGCTTGATTATGGACTTAATACATCTTAGGATTGAATGTATAAAGAGTTGTATGGATTTGTAGAAAAATTGGTATGATTTGTTTATATGAGCTTTTGGAGCAGTGAGCTTCAAAGGGAAAGAGACAAGGGAGGTTTCTTTCGGTGATTTTGTTATGTTTCTATGAAAGAAAAAGAGTTCATTATGCTATATATAGGGAAATATTATCTTATAACTAACCATGGTTACTTTCTAACCCTTACTCAAGGTTAACTAACCAAGTGACTCATGGTGTAAGAGTTAGCTTCCTAGATCTTTCCTAAATATCTAGATATTACTTAATATCTAGATATTATGCAAGTTGATAATTCTTGGTTTATAACTTGAAAATTTTGGCACAATATACATACATGTGATGTTATATTTATTATTTTGGGTATTGGGTATAATCGTGGGTATTCGTTTAGGCGTAGTTAGGTTTAGAACTTCCGGGGAATGATAAAACGCATCTTTATCGTTGAAACTTAAGCATTTTACGTAAAACCAATAAAAGTGGTTGTGATGAAATAGGTTAATTAATTTATCTCATTATAATCATATATCACTTGCTTGATGTAAACATTTATGTTTAATGCCCGTTTCTATTTGTATGATCATTTTCCACTATACGAGATTTAGCTTAACGTTAAAATTAAATGTGTACGCGTACCGAGAAAAAAATAAATTAGTGAAACTAAAATTGTATTGTCAAAGGACCTGAAAATACGGAATGTTACAGTACTTCCCGTTTTAAATGAGCCTTGTCCTAAAGCTCAAGTTGCGGAATTTGACGAAGGGTACGGGTTCGGAGGAAAGATGCGGTGATAATTTTATCCGGATTGGTCTTCTCGTTCCCAGGTATACTCAGATCCTTGCCGCGAGAGTTTCCAACGAACTTTGGACTAAATGGGATTCTTCTTTGCTTTAGTTCTTCACATCTCGTTATCCACATCTCTAGAGGTGATTCAACAAAACAAACATTTTCATCAATCTAGATCTCATCAAAGGCACTTAGACATCTGGCTACGCCACAAACATTTCTTGAGGTTGACACATGAAACGTTTGTCATGAACACAACTTAGCTCCTTGGGGTAACTTCAGTCGATAAGCCACCGTCCAACAGTCGATGATTTCAAAACTGAGTACGACATATCGTATGGTGCTAGTTTCCTTTCTTACCAAATCGTACCACTCCCTTCCATGGAGATACCTTAAGTAACACTATCGGTCTACACTTCGATTTCTATAGGCGTACGTCTCTTATCATGAATAGCTTTTTATGGAGACTTATTTGCCGTTTTCAATATTTCCTTGATTTGAAAATCTTTTCAGTCGTTTCTTGCACAATTCTCTGGTCCAATAAGCTGAACTTTCTCAACTTCAGATCCATATTGCGGGGGATCTACATTTCCGCCCGTACAGAGCCTCAAAATGGTGCCACTTAATGCTTGTGTGGTAACATATTAGTATAAGAAAATCAATCAATGGAAGATGAGTATCAATGCACCAAAATCATAAACAGGCTCGAAGCATATCCTCCATCTAGTGTCTGTATTTGTACGCTCACTCTGGTCCGTCAGTCTGTGGGTGGTAGCTTGTACTCATGTCTAGTTTGTTACTCCTATGCTTCCTGAAGAGCTTGCCATAAGTGTGACGTGAATTGACCATCTCGGTCTGAAATGATTAACACCGGCACACCATGTCTCGCTTTTACACTTCGTTGACCTTAAATCTTTGCCAGCTTCCTCGGTCTTTGTAGGTTACCTCGACGAATAGGTAGGAAATGAGCCGGACTTGGTCAGTCTATCCACAAGACCCCAAAATCGTATCATACCACTGCTGCTTTTAGGAAAACTTTGTGATTAATGTCCATTGCTAACTTTTCCCATTCCACTAAAGGAATTTCTCGGTTGCTGAAGAAGTCCTCGAGGGGTTTCTGGTCTTTCGGCTTTTAACTTGGAGCATGTAAATGACATCTTGCTAAGTACTCAGGCAATTGTCTCCTTTCATACCAGGCCACCTAAATACAAGTTCTTCAGAAATGTACATCTTATCTGCACCCGGAGTACTGAATATCTAGATGTATGAGTTCATCCATGATTAATTTCCTTACATCTCAATTGATGGAATCCAGATCCGATCAAAGAAGTAAATTTCACCATAGCTCGTTGCTCAAAGTTTCTTTTATCCTCTTAGCCATTCAGTTGGCGGCTTTGGAGATCCTTGGAAGCTTGCTCTGAGCATTCCCAAAAATCTTAGTCTTAAGTCCAGAGTGAATAGTTAATAATCATAGCGTACTAGTCTCGGCTATGAGTACTTTTCTTTTGCTCAGGCATCTGCCACCTCATTTGCATCGTGCCTGGGTGGTTATTTGATCTCGCATTTCATAATCACTAAGAAGCTCGATCCACCGGCTTTGGCGCATATTCAACTATTTCTGATCGAATATGTCCTGGAGGACTCTTGTAGTCAGTTTAGATGACACTTTTCGTAACTTAAGATTATTGTCTCCAGATGTTAAGGGCAAAACACCACCGCAACCAATTAGGTCGGGTGTGGTATAATTTTTCTCATGTATCTTCAACTGTCTTGAGCGCATATGCTATCACTTTGGCATTGCTGCAGCGCACGCACCAAAACCTTGTTTTGATGCGTCACAATTGACCACAAAGTCACGGGTTCCATCGGGTGTGCTATAACACCAGTGAGCATTGCAATAATTTACTCCTTCAGAATTTCAGAAAGCTTCTATTGCTTATCTCCCAACACATAATGCCTTATTCTTTTGGATTCAACAGGGTGAGGGGCTTTGCGTTCTTGAGAGAAATTTTTTGCTAAACCTTCGTAGTACCTGCCCAATCCTAGAATGAACGGATTTCTGTTTGGTGTTCAGGGTCTTCAGTTCTTGACGACTAATCCTTGCTAGGATCACGTGGATACGTCCTCGTTGACCACATGTCCTAGGAAATGAACTTCCTTCAACCAATTTCGCACTTTGAAAATTTGGCGTTACAAAAAAAACAAAACTTCTCATGTCTTGATAAGTCTAGAATGTCGTTAGGTGGACTTCGTGCTCTTCTTCTCCCCGACTTGTGTAGATTAAAATGTCGTCAATGAAAACAAAATTAAGAATTTGTCCCAAAATACGGCTTGCAGACTTGCGGTTTCATTAAGTCCATAAATATTGCTGGCGACGTTTGTCATCCCAAATGGCATGACTGTGAACTCAAAGTGCCCATATCGGGTTCTAAACGCGGTCTTCGGTATATCTTCTTCTCGGACTCTCAACTGATGATATCCGGAATGAAGATCTATCTTGGAGAAGCAACACGCACCTTGTAATTGATCAAACAAGTCATCAATTCTGGGAAGAGGGTAACGGTTCTTTATAGTCAACTTGTTTAGTTCCCTGTAGTCAATACACATTCTCATCGAACCGTCCTTCTTCTTGACAAAGAGCACAGGTGCTCCCCATGGTGAGTGACTTGGTCGAATAAAACCCTTCTCTTGAAGTTCTTTACGGATGAATGATGGTTCGACTATTTTAATTTTTGAGGGGCTAACCGGTATGAGAATCTAACAACTGGTGATGCGCCTGGGATCAGATCGATGCGAAATTCTACCTCTCGCACATGAGGTAAACCCAACAGATCATCTGGAAATACTTCGGGGAAATCTCGGACAATACGGATGTCATCAAGCTTTTTCTCATCAGCCTTGATACATGCAAGTGATCCAAGATCCTTTTCCGGCCTCTCGCCTTGAACTTCAAGAATCTCGCCATTCGGAAGAGGAATACAGACAATCTTCTCATAGCAATCGATGAGAGCTCGGTAGTATGCCAACCAATCCATTCCAATGATAACATCAAAACTTCCTAGTCGGCGTTGGCAACAGTCTATTTGAAGAACTTCGTGATTTAATAAGAATTAAGGTGCTACTAATCATTAAAATGGTATTGGTGCTAACAACTTTTCGTCTGCTAATTCGATTCTAACTAGTGTACAAAGCGGTTGGGATGGCAATATCAATAAAAGGCCGCGTAAACGCAGGAGATACAAACTCTTCTCAGCACCAGAATCAAGATGAATACAAGCGTTAGGATCCATTAAGGGGAAACGTTACCCGTGACCACATTCGGATTCTGCTTGCGGTATTTTCAACCACCACATAAGCTCTAGCCGAGCTCCAATCATTTCTGCTGGTTCCTTGCTTAGTGCGACACTCTGTCCACTTTTTTTGTAGTGTTCCTTTCCTAACCACAACCGAAGCATGTCCAACATTTTGCTGGAAGTTCATTACCTGCACCTGAACCCGAATCTACAATCCTTCTCTAGGTGACCCTAATTTTTTGACATCTTCTGGCACCTATTGAGGACACGTTCATGAGATGTAGTTGCATCGATTGCACTTGGTAAATTTCCAGCAATAAATCTTTCCTCCAGCTGGGGGTGCTTGCATATGCCTGACAGGTTCCTGTCTCTCCTGTTTTTTGTTGCTGGGGATAATTGTTGTTTCGGTGGCGGTTCTTGGTTGTTTGTGGTTTATTGTTGTAGTTATGGTTATGGTTATTGGTGTTCCTTTGGTTGTATCCCATTTCCTTTTATACTTTCACTAATTCTAGCCAGCTTACCCTGAATGATTGCTTTCGTACCAGTGCACGGGCCATGTTGATTGCCTCATATAAGGTCGCAGGCTTAGAAGAAGTGATATTTCCTTTGATTCTTTCAGGAAACCCACGAATGTACTTTCATAATCTTCTTGCTTTTCAGTGGGCATCATTCAGGAACATAGTAAATAGTTCATGGCCCCAATATATAGCGATTGCTGTTAAGCTACGATATCATATCCTTTCTGAGTCAGAGTCAGTCTCCTTGGCTCCATCTTTTCGATTTCGGTTGCTGGGCAGTATTCAGTCGTCATCATAGCTTTCACGTTGCTCTAGGGGATCTGATTAGCATTAGCGAGTCCCAAAGTCTGAACATTTCCGTTCCACCAGGCTTAGGGCCACGGACCCTCGGAACGTGCACATAGCAAACTTCACTTTGTCATCTTCAGCACATTTGCAAATCTCAAACACTTGCTCTATCTTTTCGAACCAACATTTCAGTCCGACTACGCCTTCAGTCCCCTTGAAAGAGTGAGGCTTGCAGTTCATAAATGTCTTATACGAACATCCATGCATCTCTGGCACAACAGTCCCTCCAGTATTTGTTGATCCAGATCCACCAGTATTGTTTGAGTCAGCTCTAGTCTTTTCATATTTTTCAATGGCTTTGGCCACACGGCCTTTCCACTATCTTCTAACGGATTTCTTCTCTTTAATAACAATTGAGCTAGTTTACTTCTAAATAAATATAAATTATAAAATCATTACAAGCTTTCAAAACAAATCAATCTCCTGGGCGGCTGATTCTGGAAACATACGTGTACCAATGCGGTTAAGAATTTGTAAAGGTATGCAGAGTTATTGGGATATGATATGATGGAGAAAAGGAAATAGAAGGTGATTGTAACTTATCATGAATTATCAGGGTATATAATTGACTGAATAGTGATAGATATTGGATAATGTCAAAGATAGACGTTAGAGATCGATTTTAAACAAAGATATTATATATAGTAAGGTTATTATATAATGTCAATATGATAATCAGAAAAGCAAGTAGGATCAGGGATACGCGGGCCCAGCCATAGTGGATATCGGATAGCGATGAAGGATTCTGTAAATTTGAAAATGAAAGAAAGAAATCTTTAACTTGTAGTTATAGACTATGGTTTTGAATATGGATCACAGTTCCCTAAACTTGGCTTGGTTACCACTCTGTAACACTCCCAAATATATAAGGTTAGAGCGGAATAGTAACATTGAGGTGCTACTTCAAGTACAAACAATAAAAAGATAAAGGAAATGACCAAGAAGGACGTTTTAGATAATATTTCTCTTTATAGCAAAATATGAGAGTTAATACATTAGGTCCCTAAGTTTTTGATCGTCATAAACATCCACCATACATTTTAAAACAAAATCTCAAAAGATGACTTAAGTTTGATGAAAGACAAAAGTTGCATTATTAATTTAGATAAAAACATAGAATCCATCTTCATTGATATCCGCCACGGCTCACCTTCAGTCTTCATACCCTAGGGACTGAAATTTACATTGCTAAAGTCAACCACAAAAGGATGAGTGAAATCATAGGTTTTGTTGGTAAATTTGGTGGACCACAAGATCGATTGTATTAATAGACTCTAAACACAATTTAGTTGTCCAAAAACGTTTATTATTGCACTAAGCTCATGACCCCGAAGCCTTAACTAGTTTGTGCCCCAAATGTATAGGATGCTTGCCAACAACCTAAAAGTATTCTCAATGTTAAATGCACCATGGTCAACTTGTGACCAGAAATTCCAGGTGGGGATTTGTCAGTCCGATAGATCAATACCAACAACACTCGCGCTCACTACAATAGCAATTGACGGATCATGATATAGTATGGACTTAATTGGAAATAGTGGTAATTAGGCAATAATATTCAGGCAGTAATCTGGATAGCATACAGTTTAAAACACTTTGAAAAACACTTGTGTCCAATAGTAAAACAAGCAATGTAATTCACCCCGTAGAGTTTGTAAAACAATTAAGTGGTAAAAAGGGGGCTATGAACTCACCTTGAGTACTGATAGTCCAATAATCCATCATAAAAAGTCACGCAAAACGTGATATGCAAACCTATTTAAATTAAGGTCGAATAAAGTACCGACGTACTTCCAATTTTATAACATTCAATATATCTTATAGTATTTTCGTCGTGCTTGTCGGGCTATCATAATTAAAAGGGTCATGACATGGTCGTACTCGGGAGTTAGGATACTTTAAATCGTAAATCCAACAACATCGTCGATACGCCATCCGAAGAGGCCTCATTATGAAACTCCCTAGTATTATAGCACTTTGATAACTACATAATATACTATATAGCTTAATCACCGACTAATCGTTTTGGTAAAAATGTATTTATAAAGTGAAAACGTTTATAATTAACCCTTTGGTAAAAATGACATAATTTGGTCGTTTTAAGTCCGTTGCTCGCGTTTCTTACGCTCACGTTTTCGTAGTAAGATGAATGATCAAAATATAACATTTTCAAGTTTTCATGTTTCTGCCATGAATAGTGTTTTTACCGTTCACAGTTTATAAAATTACTTTTATAAACTTTAATTACCGTAAATGCCGTAATTTACTCGTTATAGTTCCGTTCTTAACCAGGTATGTAGTCCGGCGATGGTGGATCCTGAAAAATAGGTCCCTCGACTCCTGGTGACCCCATGTCTGAATCGTCCTCAGATACTGATGTGTATGTAACCGTAGAGTGCTCAGAATCTGACATGATAGTATCTGAAATCAAAAAATTAGCTTATATAAGTATATTAATACCCCGTAAAATGTATAAACACGTATATCAATTTTGCATGTATATAGCCTAACCGACTAATGCAACAATTTGTATATGAATACCCCGTAAAAACCCTTTTGTATGTATGCAATGTTTGAAAACGGTTATAGTCCAGCAAAAACATTTTGACCTGGTTCTCTATAACCTTGGCTCTTGATACCAATCTGTAACACCCCCAAAATAGGTCGCAGCGGAATAAGGATCCGGGGCATGTTACTTCAAGATCAACAGCACAAGATATATATAAGAACGACACAAAAGTCGTTTAGATTGATACATTGGATTTAAATAAAAGACATATTACAAAAGCTTATAGCTTTACTTGTTCTTTGTTTCATATTACAAAAGACAACATACATTTCCCAAAACATGATACACAAAAGTCTTTAACAGTACAATCCAAAACATAATTCAATGCATCCTTGGCACCTCGTGCCTATTGACCTCCTGAAAACATTGCTTAAAATGTCAACAAAAATGTTGGTGAATTCATAGGTTTATGTATTTAAATTATACAGGACCGCAAGACTTTCCCGTGATGTTACAACATATGCCAACAATCACAAAACCAGATTACTGTTGCACTAAGCTCATGACACCGAAGCTCAACCTATATTTGCTATTTTAGCAGTTATGCCCGGCACAGATGTGTAAACCCGCAACATCCAAGTCCGACATGGTCAACGTTCGTTCCCCAGGATAGCTTATCCACCCAAAACGTGAGGTTAATCCAATAGATCATTTATATCATTCGCAGCTCACAATAATGCAATTAACAACTACATCTATCAATTGACAACTCATGATAATGGGCTCAGGAGGGTTATCGCTACTTAGGCAAACACATAATCAATATACTTTCAACACTTGCGTCCAATTTATAAAACAAAGCATGTTCTCACCCCCAACTAATAGTAAATCAGTAAAACTGTAAAAAGTGGGGTTATGAACTCACCTTGAATACAGATAGTCCAAATAATCACAGATAAAACGTCACGCAAGACGATAAATGCAACCTATTTAAATTAAGGTCGTATAAGAATATACATACATGTGATGTTATATTTATTATTTTGGGTATTGGGTATAATCGTGGGTAATTCTGTTATGCGTATGTTAGGTTATAGAATTTGGGAATAGACTAAAACGGCATTTTATCATGAAACGTACGCACTTTACGTTATACTCAATACAAAGTGTGATGAACAAAGGTTATTAATTATCCTATAATATTCATATAATCACTTGCTTGATGTAAACATTTAATGTTTAATGCCCGTTTTTTTTTTTTACATTGTCTATGATCATTTTCAGTTCTACGCGATTTTATTTAGGGCTTTTACGATTAAATTAAAAAGTGATAACGCGTACGAAAAAAAACTAATAGTGAAATTAATAGTATTGTAAATGACCTGAAAATACGGAATGTTACATCTTCTCCCCTTCTTTCACAAAAAACCCTAACCGCCTATCCCCATGTCTAGAATTAGCACAAATTAACAAGCATAAACAATTCTCCATAGCATCGATTTCCTTTCCACCATATTCAAACGTTTGTAAGGTTTTTTTTTAATTCGTTTTTTGGCTTTAATATGTGTAACGAAAAGTATGTTCCTTTAAATTTCGATATGATCCTTGTGGTTTATAACCCACGTTTGTTTTGTAAATTGGAGATAACGCAGGATTGTGGTCGTCGATTTTTTCAGATCATTGTCGGATGTGGCCGCCGGATCTAGTCAAAGTTGTTAGTGGAGGGTCAAGTGGAGATGCATACGGAAGGTAAACAGATCTGGTGAATTCATGTTATGCCATTTGTGTTGTTAGTCGTTATTTTGTTATGGAATAGATGTCATTTGTGTTGTGATTGTCTATTTTAATGCATCATTATTGTTGCTTAAGATGATGATAAAAAGTGTTATCATGTTTTAAAAATACTCCTACCTTTTTAACAAGGATCTTGTTATATGTGCATCTGATTACGTGTACAAATATGCACACTATTTGTTATATAGATTATTAGCAACCTAGGAACATTACAAATTACAAAGTTTTGTAATTTTATATTAGTTTGACTTCTTCTATTCGCTATCATTTTTCCTTTTTCATGCTGAAAGTGTTTTAAAAATGTATAAGATTTGTCACCTACTCAATGACATATTTTATACTAGTTTGATGTTAATATATCCGTTATAATTTTAATTAAATAATTATATGATAGGCTTTTAACATATGAGTTTAATGAGTGCCCTTATTTTCAAATTTATAAGTTTGAAATTATATGTTCATATCAGTTTTAATAGTGTTACGAGTGTTAAATGAGCTTGAAGTGAGTTTATAGAATTGGATGCTTTGTTTGAATGAGTTAAAGTTTGTGGTGTTTTGGTGTGATGTATCTTGTCGGTTCCAAATGAACTTCGCATTATTATCTACTAGTACTCATTTTCTATTGTTAGGAGTCAAATATATTTTTGCCTTGTTTTGATATTTTTTGGTATCCCACTGGAAATAGCAAGATAATCCTTGATGGTATTATTATGTTTGTATTATTGTTTTTTATTTTGTGCCTAGTGTAGGAGCTGTCTTTATCATTCCCATGTCTCATGTCATATTGTACAAGTCTCTAGTTTTTGGTCTTTTTTGTCTTGTTTTTCCTATTGTATTTGTTTTGGTGTGACATGTCAATCTTAGCCAAAAGTTCAATATAGACCCAACATTTGTCATAGACCCAATGAACCAATCATAGCCACTCATTTTTTTATCAAAAATAAAAAAACCCACTTTCCACCTTTTTTTTAAAAATTAAATATCTCACACACCGTTAATCGTTACGCAAAACAAAACATACCATCGCGACGAGAATTAAATTATCTTTCTATAGAGGGGCGACACTATATACTTTCGACGAACTTTTTTTTATGATTTTATGAAGTCATATACGATTTTATGAAATCATATACGATTTTATGAAATCATATACGATTTTATGAAATCATATATGATTTATGAAATCATATATGATTTTATGAAATCATATATGATTCGTTGTACGAATCATATATGATTCGTCATACGAATCATATATGATTTTCGTAATTCGTGACTGAAACAAAATTGAAAAAAGTTTGTCGGAATCACAAATCATATATGATTTTATGAAATCATATATGATCCGTTATACGAATCATATATGATCCGTTATACGAATCATATATGATTTTCGCAATTCGTGACTGAAAAAAATTTCCTCGAAAGTATATCGTGTCACCCGTCTACTGAAAGATAAAAAAATACTCGTCGCGATGGTGTATTTTTTGTCGTGTGACGATTTACCGTTTGTAAGATATTTTATTTTTAAAAAAGAGGTGAAAATGAGTTTTTTTATTTTTGATGAAAAAATGAGTGGCCAGAATTGGTTCATTGGGTCTATGACAAATGTTGGGTCTACATTGATCTTAACTCGTCAATCTTATATATGGTTGTTAGTATTCTTTATCAGTATCTTTCGTCATTTGTTTAGTCTCGTAGTTATCCGATAGTAAATGTGATTTCGTAATTATCAAAACTAACATTTATGATAGTATTTTACCTCACATCTTCTACAGTAACCTAAAATAATATTTGTTTAATTCTAATAAACAGTAACATATTAATAAATAATTACTCTCTATCTTATTCTTCTTCCCTCTATCTCAATTTTTTTAATCTCTCTTTGTCTCACATTTATGATAATCAAGTCTCACTTTTCCTCTGCCCAATCCATCTTCTACACACATAACTCTTCCACCGTCTATTTTCACACACACACCCCACAAAAAAATCACACAGCACCGAAACAAAAACACACACATCAATTCAAGATTCAAACCAAACGGTGCCTCAATTCTCATTAGTTGGGTTTTTTTTAGGGTTCTTACAGATTGGGTTTTTGGTAAGTTTTTTTGTTTCTTTTTATTCAACCTTTTTTTTTTCAAATTATGATACATGAACAAACCATCATATTGTTTGTAATTTCGGAATATGGTTTTTTGTTATTTTGCTATAAAGATTTGAACAATGTAGATTTCTTGAAGGTTTTTTGTATTTGTGGTATTTTAGGAATAAAGATTTGTTTATTTGTAATTAAAGATTGGATTTTTATATGTGTTAGATGTTACAAATGTAGTATTTATTTAGACCATTATGTTGTGGGTTTTCTGCAACGGGTTTGGAATAGGTATTACAGTGATGTTTGTTGTAACTTATTAGCACAAATGAGCCCATTTTAAGGGGTGTTTGTTTCGGCTTATATAGTAGGCTTATGGCTTATTTGAGTTTAGTCTTATGCTTTATAAGCTCACTTTTTGTGGCTTATTTTGAAACTTTTCGGCTTATATAAATTCATTATGTCATAATAAACTTATATAAGCCGATAAGTTTCAAAATAAGCCACAAAAAGTGGGCTTATAAAACATAAGCCCAAAACCAAATAAGCCGTAAGCCGGCTATATAAGCCGAAACAAACACCCCCTTACTGTTTAGATAAGTTTGGGGCGCGAGGTTATCCTTCATCACCATAAGCCCATAAGCTACTCATTCAACATAAGCTTAACCTCAAAAGAGAAGCTTACACAAACAGCCTATAAGTGCGTATTTGCTTATTGCATTATTAGAGACATGCCTAAAGAGAAGCTTACACAAAAGAGAAGCTTACACGTTGTAAGGTTACTTTTGCATTTTTGAGGCACACTTTAAACTTTTGTTGTAGAGACAGGCCTAAACTTTTGTTTCATACAATTTGTACCCTAACGGATATGGACTACGTCGTCTTTCATGGAAATGTTGATACTGAAAGACCCAAGCCTCATAATGTTTGCAATTTTCATGGTTTTCTTTTAGTTTTTATGTTAATATTATTTATGCTAATAAGCTGTGTTTGGTTATGTATTGTAGGAACAATGTATCAGACATATAGACGGGTCTCCTGTTAGATCAAATGTAGAGAAGGAAAGAGTCATCCAATGTCTTGAAACAGCCATACAACGAAGACTGGCTGAGGTAAACCATCCATATTTGGAACTAGCCAATGAAATTTGAGAGCAATAGAACCATTTAATTATTAGTTTGAGCTGTAGTTAGAAATATAAGTTACCACATGAGTACTCAATGAATGAATTTAAGTGGTAGATAGGAACAAACGATTATAAGATATAAGTATCAGGGTTGCTTATTTAAGCATATAGAGTACACCTTTTCTCTAACCTAATGTTTGCTTAGTTATAAGGTGCAAAAGATCATCTATGTTAGGAAAGTGTTTTGAGTGAAAAAAACATACTAAAAGAAGACAGGATGAAGTTTAGGTCATCGATGGCATTTGTAGTAAAATTATGGCCATGAGCATAGATTAACTTCAGTGAATGTAACTTGATTAATATAAATCAAGCATAAATCTTACTTAATATAAATTTGAATCTCATTCTGTATAAGATTTCTTATTGAACCTTCTTATAGTGTGTGTATTGGATTTTGATTTATCTTAAAAAGATATGATTGGTTGTGTTTCAGTAAACTTCCGTTGGTTTAACGGGTTTATTCAGCGGGTTGGTTCAGCGGGTTGGTTAAGGGGTGGGTTCAATCATAGATGCTTTGTTTCTCCTTACTAACATATATTTCTTTGGCGTGCAGTTAGTTTCTCAATTTCTACTACTGCTGTATTGGCAATCCAAGAGAATTCCATGTGTTGAGAACTTTGAATCAAAGACAACGAATCTTTATGGAAGCACAAAGGTATACATTACCACCTTAAAAGACGCTTTATCTATTAGCGTTTTTAACTTCTTAGGAACCAGAATACAGTTGGCTTTAGTTGTAAGCATATTGATTATTCTACAAAAACAAATAGCAAGATTGTGAAAAAACTAAATCAAAATGATCTTTTTGCAATTACATTCCCATGAACTGTTTGTTGTTGCAAGATGCTTAGTTAAGGTAGTTACATATATATGCAATACGATTAAAATTATGTCATGGATATCTTTGTTTTGTTTGTAGAAGTTTAATAGGAAGAAGGTGTGAGGATGGAAGCGGCCGCCTTTTAATGGCTGCCGGTCACAGATTTGCAGTTTGCTATTGATGGGATTTTACAGGGTGCAATTGGATGCTTTATGTTGTCGTATTTTTTGTTCCCTATCCAATAAACCATGATGTGGGGCTGAGGTATTCTTATTTACAAAATACGATTTTTATTTTGAATTGAAGCAGTTTTTAATAAAAATGGTAAAACACCACTTAGAACCAAAATTTACAATAAAAATTGGTTTCATCACAGCCATTATATACTTTAGGGAGAAAAAAATTGAATGGAACATGGCGTTATGCAAGGTACAATACTCCTATCGGAAAGTTTGATTTAGGTAAGATTTGGAACATCGAGGCTTAATGTGATTTTTTTCGTTGACGAACATCCATGTCTTATCAGTAGGTGTTTGTCACGAAGAAAATCACACAAGGCTCGAAGAAAGAGCAGTAGGACCCGTGAGGGCTTTCAGATAAGTAGCTAAACTGGGTTGTTTCGAAATGCTTTTTGTAATAACTACTGATAGCTATCTGTGATTGCTTATTAAAATGCTTATATGGAGACTGATTATTACAATAACTACTTGATGGTTGCTTTCGAGTGCTTATAGTAACTGCGTAGAGTAAACAAATAGTTATATGGTGTGACTTGAGTGAAGCGGTCAATATCAAGAGTGAAACTGGAGCATGTTAACAAAATCTGAACTGGTGATGCAGGTATGTATTGTATATTTAAAATGGACAAGGAGGGCATGCGTAGAGACTGATCCCTTACAAAAGAACAAGGAAAAAAGTGTTGTTGACACATGATTCAAATAAGTCATACTCATAAGGAAACAAGCTTGAGATAAAAGACTCCTAAAATGCAAGGTAAAGAGTTGCCACAGGGGATATTGAATAAGGTAGCTTTTGCCATTCAAGTGCGATATAGTAGATTGAGAATGGTTTATCATAGCTTAACAGAGTTTCTTTGTATTTGACTATATGTCTGTGATGACTATATGCGTGTGTATGTTAGCACTTTGAAGAATTTTTTTTATTTATGACTCATTCCATGTCACCAATAATGAGTAGCTGTTGTTGGCATGATAATCTTCCATTCATGTTGAAACACAACTCGCTTTCTGATTATTAATTATTCAATTCATAAGACATGGTGTGAATGAATATACATAATACTGTTATCAAATTATTGAACTTTACATTTTTCAAGGTAAACGGTTTCTTTGCATCTTATTTTCTGTACTTGAATGATATAGTTAATGTAGAATTCTCATGTTAAATGTAACTTTTAAAACTCGGCCTTTGACTTATTTTCATTCATGAACGAATAGTGTTAACTTTCATACTTTGATTTCTATTTCCACTTAATTATTAACAACAAAGCATTATCGTGTACAACTAACGCAACAATATCTACCGCAACAATATATATGGCATAGCTAAGCAAAACTAGTCGCGGCAAAGCGCGGGTCTCTAATACTTTCCACTTAATTACTAACAACAAGGCGAAGCGCGGGTCTCTAATACTTTCCACTTAATTACTAACAACAAAGCATTATTGTATACAATTAACGCAACAATATATACGGCATACGCGAAGCAAAACTAGCCGCAGTGAAGCGCGGGTCTCCAATACTTGTTCATTCTAAACTTGGTTTACAGAAACATAAAAGACGAGTACATAACCTCTTAATCTTCCCCACCACATACTTAAAACATAAATATGCACATTTCTAAGAGCTCACGCTACGGGAGGTTTTTTTAGCGTTTTGGCACGAAAACGCCTCACGAAAACGCGAGGACCACAACAGAGTTGGTGTTTTCGTGTCTCACGTCGGTATAACCAGCCGAGATGGTCGTGGGAAAACGCCACACAAAAACGCGAGACACTGTACCGTGTCTCGCGTTTTCGTGTTTGGCGTTTTCGTGCATTAATTAATTTTTTTTTTGAAATTTGAATAAAATGTAACGGATAGAAAATTTAAGCGGATCCAACTAGCCCTTTTTTTGGTATTTGGTACCCATTTTTTTCAAAAAATTACCCAGTTCATAATACATGGTGTAATGAATATACAAATACTGTTATCATATATAGAATTACATTTTTCGAAGTGCATTAAACGGTTTCTTTGCATATTATTTTCGTACCTGAATGATATGGTTAATGTAGAATTCTCATGTTAAATGTAACTCTTAAAACTCGGCCTTTGACTTATTTTCATTCATGAACGAATAGTGTTAACTTTCATATTCTGATTTCTATTTCCACTTAATTACTAACAACAAAGCATTATCGTATACAACTTAACGTAACAATAATTATCTAACGAAATAGCGAGCAAAGACTAGCGCGGCGATCGTATACAACTAACGCAATAATATTTACGGCATACGCTAAACAAAACTAGCCGCGGCAAAGCGCGGGTCTCAAATACTTGTTATAATCATGTATGGTCTTTATGCAGTTAACCAGGTGCCCGCAAAAAATGTGAAGCGTGCATATATGTTTTATGAATGCGTGCACATATGTTTTAGTGAATTTGACGAGAAAGCGCAGCGTGCATGTATGTTCTTGCAAGGGTACTCATATGTTCTAATGAATTTGAGAGAGAAAGTGAAACATCATCATATTTTCTGTTTGAGAAGAGTATGCACGCAATGAGTTTGAACAACATAATATAGTTTGAAATATAAATCCTAATGTATTTTATCTGATAATCAAATTTTGTTTATGTATTTTATGTTTTGTGTTTTTTTGTTTGTATTTGAAATGTATTTTCATTTGGATATCAGATTTTTTGTCTATATTTTTTGTTGTTATAAAAATTTTGAAGATTAAAAAATGTGCATAAGAAACATATGTGTAATTACCCATATTAAGTTAAAAATGTACACTAGAAACATAGAATTTACAATATTAAAAAAAAACATATATGCATTCATTTTTTTTCTTTTGAAAACAATATATACTAAAAAAATATATAAAATAAATTAAAAAAATTAATTCCAAAAATTAAAAGGGTTTTAAAAAAACGTTATTTTAATTAAAAAATTCAAAAAATAGTCAAAATGTGTTTTGACTATTATACCATTTTGAATTAAATAAAAAAAAGTAATGATACTAAATTCTAATTGGTTTAAAGTGGTTCTGTACAAAAAAGTGGTTCCGCAAAGAACGGTCCCATATATATATAGAGTTGGGGTAAAATAAAAAAAATGTTATAATAAAAAGGGTAAGATAACACCAAACGCTGCCATGTGTCCTAAAAGTTCAGCCCCTTTTTTACTACTTGCAAGGGTATTTTTGTAATTTTGAACGAGCCCTATATAAACTCTATTCTTTTTTTTCATATGTATCTCTCGTCTCTCTGAACCACACCTTCCCCACCACCGTCATCTATTCACCACCACATATCAATCGATAATCACAGTTCATCTCTTAACCCTTAAAGATTTCTATTGAATCATCAACCAGTCACGAGTGTAGTTCATATCATCTGTTAATGATTGTAATTTGTAAGTATCTAATTCAAAGTCTTTAGTTTTTTTTAATGTTTTTATTGATTTTATATTATGATTTTTATGTGTTTTGCTAATGTTATATTGCTGTTAATAGTTTTTACGTTTAAATGCAGTAACAGTAACAGTAATATTATGATGCAGTAGATATAATTATACGATGCAGTAGATATAAGTATATGATGCAGTAGATATAATAGTTTTAATTTAACGATCCGCTATTATAAATTTTTCTCATATCTACTTAAATCACATGAATGAGTTTTATAACTGTGATGTAGTGGATTTAATATAATTCTGCACTGGTATAAATGATTTGAGTTTGAGTTTTTAGAAATAAGATTATGATGTACAAATGATTTTTATTGTAATTAGTTAATATGCTTTTGTTAATTGTTAGTGTATTTAGTTGATTCAAAACATTCATTGAATATGTGTTTGAGAAAAATAATTAGATGGAAAACTTATATATGAAACATGCACACTGTTTGATAAAATGTTTACATGACATTCTATAGCTATGATGCACTAGCTTCATACTGTTATGCACTTGATGTAACATATTTATGCGGTTGATTTATAACATTGATGCGTTAGTCTTTTTTCCCAGCTCAAGACGTTTGAAGTTTCATCTGGTCAAGTTATCAAAATGAGAACTATCAATAATGCTTTCTGCTAAAAAAAGCCTGGATCACATTGGATATTGTATATGAACTCAACTCAAAAGAATGAGTAGGTATAAATATTGAAAAGAGAACCCGTGATGATTCTAAGTAGATATATATGTACTTAAACTAAGGAATAAGCATTAGTTATGGCCAATTACCAAATAGATGTTGTTCTAGGTTCCTATTAAACATATACTCATAGATTATTGCCTTGTGGTTGCTGTCATTGCAGTACCTAACAAGTGAAGTTATGTTCTTATGACGGATATCCATTAGAAGCTTGATCTATAGATGACTTTGTTAGTATAACATGTTTTTACTGATATCTTTATTATTTGATTTGAATTTGCCTATTTGTTGCAAGCAACAAACAGTATCTATGTTCTTTACGTGGAGGGACTTAACAGTAGTGATTTAACTCGGCTTGGAATTCTTTGTACCTTTGAGATGATGATTCAGAAAGTATTCACAGCAACTTGGTTATCCCCAATAGATCCACGAAATACTGTTCCAAATCCACCTTTCCCAATAACAGTCTTGAAGTTTTTAGTAATACTCCGCACCTCAAAATATGTGTAATGTTGATTACCCAGCTAAAAAGACCCTTCCTTTGTACTCGTATCTATATTCATGATTAGTTAGTTCAAATACTAAAGTACCTTTTGATTTCTTGAGGTCATCTTTGAATGAGAATATTTAAAAATTATTAAGGATATACACATATGAGGTTAACGATATCGCAAACCTTTTGATTTTTTTCTGTTTAATCATCATCCATAATATGGCAAATGCGGTCAATAGCATGATGACTATGGCAATTGCTACTATCACTGGTATAACCACTTTGGCATGCTTTTTGTTTTTACATGACCCATTGAGACAGTAACCTTTATCTTGATCACCAATTTCTTTAATACTGATATATAGTTAATATTAAAAAATTTTGATTTGAATGTTAATTCCCTTTTATTGGAGTATAGATCTAAACTAAATAGCATACCTAAAAAATAAGGACCTTTTTTAGATTTTGCTAGGAGTTCTGCTGGAAGTGGTCTTGTGAAATTATTTCCTGTTAAATTGCTATAAGAAAGACCATGTAAGACCATTGTAGTCCATATAAAATTTGATCCTAGATTTACATCCATATAACTTACAAAAATTTCAAGTAATCCAGATTTTTAAATCGTGCAGAACAACTCATTGCCTGAAGTCACTAGCGTCACCACTTCAGGAGCCTTTCATATTCATAGAGCTACTAGGGCGACGATTCCAAATTGTTTGCAGTCATGTGAAAGTCAAGAGTCCTGTTGTACTTGCAGCACCTCACCACATGAACCTTTCCAATATTGGTGCGCAACCACCAAATATCCAACCTGCAAGACCATCAGGGTTGAGAATGCCATCACTGTCACTCTGATTTTTTGACCAGGTATTTTGCTTTCTTTTTCGTTTCATTTCTAAAGTTTTCAAAACATCGCCATTCTTCAATAATTTAAATCATATGTTTCCTTTATTACATTGAGCTCAGAAAACAAATTCAGAGCTGGGTTCCTTGCATCAGAAGAAAACTCAGCAATGTACCACTAGTATGGGTTTCAATAGAAGAAATGGTGACCTGAGGCCACCAGCAGCACCAGCAAGAACTCCCTTAAAGAGCAATGACATCACGAAAAACATGCGTTCAGTGGTTCTCACTCCCAGGGGACAATGTTATGCACCATCTATTCTTAGTACTCCTTGCAGTAGCATTCAGTCGAGTCCAAATCCCAAATACACGGGGAACACTGTGAAAGGAGTCCCAGATTCAACTATGTATACAAATCCAGAGAGAGCAATTACGCCCATGGTAGATATCAAGGTGCAATTTGAGTGTAGGGGTTCTAAGTTTGAGTCACAAAGTCACTGAGCAAGAGAGAAGAGTCCTTGGACATGAGGAAACTATGGAAATGGAAAAGATTGTATGTAAGGGTGATGAGGATATTAAGGCAAGTCATCTCAATGAGCAGTTGGAAGAAGTTAATGGCGCCAGCATTCGTTTTTCTGGAGATGTAGGGTATAATAAGGTTGGCGTGGAGACTTATCAACTGATGTCCGCAAGTGTTGATGGAAGTGCTTCGCTCATTCCTGAAACAAAAGACAAATCTGTCTTTCAAAATGACAAAGACATATTACAAAGTTATACTACGATTTTAACGTCAACATATGGACAATCCATTCTGCATCAAGAACAAGATATGTTGACCACCGTCGCTGGTACGAGATTTAGGCAAAATCTTGCTTCAACACCAAAGAAGCAAGTTGATACTGAAGAATCTGATGTTCTAAAGGTTGATTTTGATTCTCATTTGGATATAGCAGCCGTAACAATTAAAGATGAACATAAACATGAAGAAAATGGCAAGAGTCAGGAAATGGGAATAATCACCAAGAGCTTTTCAAAGAAGAGTTTATTGGTTGAAAAAACACAACACGACAACATAATGAAGATCAATAAAACCGTACAAGGGTGTGCTGGTGGATCAAAAACTGATACAACTGATACTCGTTTTCAAAATGAAAATCCGACACTTGAAGGCACTAAAATTGTTATTGGCTTTTCTGAGGCACATGTAGAAGATGCACAAGTGCAGTTATTAGATGGGATGTGGTTCATTCCTGCAGCAGATTAACATCAGTACTACGCAACCATTCTATAGAAAATTTTGATCATAAACAACCTAAGTTTGCGAATACTAAGAGATTGAACTCGAGCAGAGTGATGTTTATGAATGTGATCCAAAAGAATATGGTACTATAGTTCATGCTCTAACTGTAGGGCAAGAACTTGAGTATGAAATTTCATGTTCCACAGTAATAGATTCTCTAAATGAGCATAATGAAGACTACACTGATCATGTATCTACGTATAATACAAAGTGTGGTGATCTTGCTCGTCTCTCTGAACTAGAGTCTTCAAGCGAAGATAAGATGGTTGGGGTGGAGACAACTTGTATGGATTACAATTTAGCTTCTAAGCCTATAGAAAATAAGGAAACCCTTTTTGGAGCATTATTTGACATTGAACTAGTTTAGCTGATAATGATCGAGTGTTTATAAAGGAAGGTTTATCTCCGGAAAAGATTGCCAATCTTGACAAACCGAACAATGCTTTAGACAGTGCCCTTGTTGTTCCAAAACATGAATGTGATCTACAGACCCCACATGCCAGTACTGAGATTTTGCATGTAATGCAAGGAAATGTTTATGGTTTTAATGGAGATAATCAGCCCAATGAGCCTCAAGGTTCTGTTGTGATCTTGCCCTCAATAGAAACATATGACTATTTTACCAGTGTAGAGTCAGGGCGTGACTTGGAGTTTTATGTTCAAGACCTATCAGAGTCTAATTCAAGAATTCTTTTAATGGGTATTGTAGACCATCTGAATGACTTTTACAAAGTTATGTATGACATTTTTTTTGGTTGAATTCCAGTATATGGGATCTTTCTTTAGAACAAGATGAGGAAGAGGACGCAGAGTTCAAAGCCAAAACACAAAAGGAAGTACACGCACCCACTGATCTGCCTCCACAACTTCTTTTTGTTCATCAGGTTACCTATAGGTGTCATAGGTCTTGAATCCATTGCCTTTGACCTTAGAGGTGAAGGTCAATATGTAACAGTTGCAGACGGTACGATCCTCAAATGGCAAGGTTCCAACATTGGGTTCGTTGATTTCGCCTACACTTCACCCAACAGGTTGTGCATGCTACTTCAATTCCCTACACATACCCTTTAATACTTATATCTAACTGCAAGCTCACACGCCCTTGTCTCACTTTAAAGGATTATATATCAGCATCCCTAGCATCCTATTAGCAGTGGTATAAGGCGCTGATGGTCTTATACTACAAAGTGACGGTTTGTATTGTTTATATTTGCATAAGTCAAGCTGGAAAAACTTGTTTGTATACATGGGGCCTAGGTTCCTTGTTTCCATTGCGTACATTGATCCTGGAAACTGTAAGATATCTCTTTTGTATGTTTCTTATCTAACGATTATTTACGAGGTCCACTACTGACTTTTTTTGCATATGCTTGCAGTTGAAACTGATTTACAGTCAGGAGCCTAATACAAGTATGAGGTGCTTACATACCGTCCTTACTGTAGTTTATAGAATCTTTGCAGTCAATTTCTGTGCAAATTTAAATTGCAGTGATTGCATATCTCTCTTTCTAGGATTTTGTTCATGATCCGTTAAAACCCGTGATTACTGTGTTTATTCGTGTTTCATTTTTAAGTTCGTTATGATCGTTAATTACCCGTGCATTTCCCTCTTTGTTTGAAGTTACTTTGGATTATACGGGTTGCATCAGCTGCTGCACTTGTGATCCAATCATTGGCAGCAAACCTGGGAGTTGTTACAGGTATCTAATTTTATTTCATTTTTTACCTTTTGTAATAAGGCTGTCAAGATCGCGATCCCACCTGGGATCGTTTTTGTCTTTGCAAGATCGAGATTGTAAGATCGGATCGAGATCGTAAGATCCTGCCAATTTATCATGTGCCAATTTATCATGTTCTGTAAGCAACGGATAAACGAGTCAAACTATTTTTATTTCTACTCATCATCAAATACAAATTTATATAATATCCTCTTGAAAATGTCAAAGTTCAAATTTAAAATACCAAAGTAAAAGTAAAACACAAAAAAGTCAAGTTTCAATCGTCACATTCACAATTTAGCTCATTCGTCACATATCACATTAGCGGAAATGTATGCGTATGCCAGATTGCCGCTCTTATTTCTGGTATCTTCTACTGGCCATTGAAAAATCAATGATAATCTCTGAAGCACCGAAACGCCTAAAAGGCTGTCGTTCCCGTTTGGAAACGCGGTGGGAACGGATACTCCCCCGAAACGCCCCCGAAACGTTTCCTTGCCGTTTCCCAAATGTCCGAAACGTTTCCTTGCCGTTTCCTAGCCGTTTCTAAAAGGAAGTGAAAACAAAACGTGGATTTATTAGTAAGAAATTTAACAGAAGATGAATAAAATGGAGATGGAGGACATAAAGAAATTTGGGGAAGAAGATGTATCGAAAAAGGATAAATCAGTTTTACTTTATGACTTTTCTATAAGTACAGTTGTCATTCAAAGATAGTTATATTAGGTCCTTTAAGTATTGTCTATTTGCACATAAGTCACTCCGTAGAACTTAAATTCTTAACAATTTATTACTGTGTCTACTAGTAAAAGTTATTATTCACTACATTTTAAGGATATATGGTAACTAATCAGTATAGACATCTCATAAATTTTAAAAAATAATAATAGAATATTGCTTCTTTTATCAGTTAACTTAGTTTTACATATCAAAGGTTATAGTAGGTGTTTATATTAAGGAGCTTTTAAATATTTGAGGTTGGATATTTATCGTTTCAAACCGATCCGACCAGTTGACATGTTCCTTGTGTCGACCCGAGAAAACAAAAATTTGTATGCTTAATTAGATAAGGGAACCACCTTGGTTTCTTTCAGATGTGGGATGTGGGTGGAGATGCTTTTGATTCAATGGAAGATGTAGGGTTTTTGGAGTTTGCCGATCTCTCACTAGATGAACCGGAATTTGAAAATGATTTGATTATTGATAATTAATTACCTTTGGAAGATGTAGTATTTTTGGAGTTTACAATTTACATCAATATATATCTATTTTGGATTTTCTTTAATATATTTTTAATTTTTTTATATTTTTTTATTGCCGTATCTATGCCGTTCCCGTATCTTGAATTTTTTATTTTTGCCGTTTTCCGTTCCCGTATCGTCCCCGTATCCCTTTGCCGTTCCCGTTTCGGTGCTACATAGGTAGTATGCCTATGTAACGGGCTGAGATGTGGGATTCACCCACATCCGTTGTACTGAATCATTTTTTGGAGTAATAAATTTACCGGGGAAAACCTTTACCACATAGTTATGTAAAAACGTAATATTGGTAAAGTTTCAGTTGCAAACATTGGAAGCAGTCTTTCTACTTTCGGGTATATCCCGGGCTAGGGGTAGGATCTGTCTACATTCTACCTCTCCCATACCCCGCTTCAGCGGGATTGGGTATGATGTTGTTGTTATCAGTTGCAAACATCTCTAGCTGTCTTCATTCCTAAAATTAGAGATAATCGTGGAATTCTGTAACTACAAATATACTAAACACAAGTCTTTTGTCATAACATCTGTCTTCCAATCTGGAGTTTGTCAACACAAACAGATGACTACTTCAAAGGGACCCCATGAATAGTTTTCTTGCAGATAGTAAAATGTACTAACACATTAGTATGGAATACCAACTAAGCTTCACACATGGTGTGGTGAGGTTACTGGTTTGACTCATCTGATACCTTGTTATCGACTCTACCTATGCCCCCAGAAGCTATAGTAGATAAAGAGAGAGAGAAACTAGAAAAAAACATTAATTTAAACTTGTCAAGTAATTTGTAAACCAGCAACATGTACCAAAAAGATCTAAACCAACAAAGCTATCTATATCGAAGACTTCAATACCTGCTCAATACCTATGAATATATGATCTTGCTCACAAAAAGAAATTTTGATAATCAAGCTACATCCATGGGTGGATCTACGTAGATTTGAGCAGGTCAGTTAAACGCACTGAGAATTTAAACTGATAACAGTTTTAGCATAGTATCTTAGGTTTAACACACTGAATTTTTTTTAGTACAAGTTAAACCTGCTGGACTGTTATCCTGCCTCCACCGCAGGCTACGAGGCGAAGACCATTATAACTTTACTAGCTGCTATAGCCACCACAATGCATCTCAAAAAGAGTGTGCATTGGTTCTCGGGTGTAAACCAAAACATTTAAGATATTAAAAATCCCTTACCTCAGAAAAAGGACATATGTGCCTCTCCGGGTTAGAAACAATAAACTCTAAATTTCAAAAAAGTTAAATATCTTCTCTTATATATTTTCAAGATATTGACAAACTTAAAACTCGCTCCCAGTGCAATCTCCCATCGGTGATGCCAAATAAGCTTCACAAAATGTGTGAGGTTGCTGGTTTGATTCCTCTCATACTTCATTATCGACTCTCTTTATCCCCAAAACTAGTAGATTAAGAGGGATAAACTACAAAATTGTTAACTGATTTCTAAACCACCCTCAGTGTACCAGAAATATCTAATTAAACAAAGCAATTTTAAGAAATTACCTCAGCACCTGCTACAGTTACATAGACATAATCTTGCCCACAAGAAGCAACCCAGTAACAAGCTCTAAACTTATATAGACATGCTTTTCCATATATAAAGCACTATAT
>BQNB010061424.1:0-36500 GCA_026074375.1 Tanacetum coccineum | reverse complement strand
AGACATGATGAATGAATGGTTATGAATTATGAAGTGTGAAAGTTGTTGGATCTTAAGTGGATATGATGTGATTGAAGTTGCGGTTTTGAATACAATTATCGATCATGGGATTTTACAAGTCTATGATTAAAACCGATAAAGAGTTTAACGGGATTTTACAAAATCAATAGAAAACCGTGAGTGAGTAATTGATTGTGTTTAAGGTTTGTTTGTTGTGGATTGATTGTATTTTTAGTTCTTTTTGTGGTTTAGGTTGATTAATTGTCCTCGTAGTCCGAATTAAAGTCCAAAGTCCTTCAAGTTTGTTTGTCTTGATGTTATGTTTTGATTAGACAATGATTAATAGATTCCCCAATTCGGTCAAATACCACCTGATGCGCGGACCAAAACGCAATGAGAGCAAAACGCAATGACCAAAACGCAATGAGAGCATAACGTTGAGATTTACTTTGATAAAGGGTCTTTAGTAGGCAAAACGCAATGACCAAAAAGCAATGAGAGCAAAACGCAATGACCAAAACGCAATGACCAAAACGCAGTGAGAGAAAAACGCAATGACCAAAACGCAATCAAGAACACTATTTCAGTTAGACAAAACGCAGCCAAGAAAAAAATCATCAACCATTCTTGAAAGCCATGAAATGATGTTAAAACCACCTAGTAATGATGCAAGGGATAGATCTAAGCCCGAAAGTACAAATCTTTAACACTTTTAACCACAAACAAAGATCAAATCTTGATTTTTCTTGCTATTTTTTTCGAACAAAAAACAAAAACAACCCACGAATTTTGATGATTTTGAACCACAAATCAAACACGAATCCACCCTTGAAGCTCTGATACCAATTGTAGGATCCCTTTAACACATACACTTCATATCATACACGGATCTAGATCAAGAAATATAGAAAGAGAGTGAGATGATTTCCTAGAGAGAGAAAGAAGAGAGAGAGTGAGATGGGAGAGAAAATAGAAAAGTGAAATGTTTATTATGAAATCAACTAACTTTTCCTAAGAGGAAAAGTTACTTATATACCCCGACACATTAAGTGACGTTTGGGATATTTGACTAGGACTCGGGCTCGGGTTTTGCTTGGAATTAAACCCGGAACATATACAATATTAGATTAACTATCGAGCCCGATTCTCGATACATTTCTATTACAACGTTAACTAATTGATTGACCGAGACTTAAATACATAATGAACGAACTTCATGTTCGACTCAATATTTTGAGGCTAACACAAACTATGTTGCTTCTTCTGGGCTTTTTTGAGATAAAAGGGATTTTGATATCCAAAAGCCATTTTCTGTTCAGTGTGGTAAAATGAGTCTGGCTTAGGTGAAGACATGTGTATCATTTGAATCGATTGACCCGTTTTAACCAAAAGGTTATCTAATTCCTTAATTTTCTTGTCTGACTCTATGAGTTTATCAAGAAGCTCAATTTTGTGTGTTTTGAAATCACTCTTCAAGTTTTCCCATTTATCTGGAAGATAGGAAACCGTTGATTTTTCTTTTGAAAGCTGGTTACTTAGATTTGAAATTTCCTCATTCAACGTGTTTATCGTTTTTAATGAACTCAAATGTTGTGCATTTATCTTTTTGGTTAAACATTGTTCTTGATAAACTGACTTTTTATAACCATTTTCAAGTTCGTCAAATTTTGCGTGATTAAATTTAAAAAAAATTCTCGTTCCCTATATCTTGCCATCTCATCGGTCAATTTCACATTCGCTTCTTTAGTTTCGCGATTGATCGTGTTTACTTTCTTAACTTTAATGACCAAATTATTATATAATGATTCATAGAAAGCAGTGTTTACTCAATAGTAGCAGAATTCTTGTCTGAATCTCCTCTACTAGGATCCATACTGGAATCCATAAGAATGACATTACTATCATCATGTTGCATCAAGTATGTATTAGTAGTAGGCTCGAGTAGCTCAATATACTGTTCCTCTTGAGCAAACATATTAAAAATCTCATTATCATAACAATTTTCATATTGGTATCCCTTAGCTGATCTATGTGAATCATAGATGGGTTCTTTGTCAGCATGAGTACCCGATGTAGATGCTTGCTGCAAATTGGCCATTAAGATGCAGTTCGCATTGACTTCCTCTATCTCTTCACAATCAAGAGTAACTATTAAATCAAATTCCTCAGCTTGGAGTTGGATCCTTGCTTCCTCTTTTTGAGCAATCAACAACTGAGTCTGAAGATAAGAAGCATCCCTCCTCTTTGGCCTTGCTATACAGTTCCTAGCATAATGACCCACTCCTCGACAGTTGTAACACCTTATTTGATTTGCATTGTTTTAATTACCATTATTCTCATCCCTTGCAGCTACAACATTCCCATTCTGATTCCTAACCGCTGGAACAACAATTAGCCCATTATGATTTCCAACATTCTGCATACCTTGAATCTATATTGCATTCTGCCTAATCTGATTCTCTACATTCTGCCCTGCATTATACCCAATCAGATTCCTTGCATTATGCCTAATCTGAATCTATGCATTCTGCCTTACATTGTACCCAATCAGATTCCCTGCATTCTGCCCAATCTAAATCCCTGCATTGTAACAAATCTAATTCCCTAGATACTATCTAAACCAGTTCACGCCATTTCCTCCAACCATCTGCATATGTCTTTCTTAACCTATATTCATACCCGATTGTGCAATTTGTTTTGTTATGAGGGTTTGATGAAATTCTTTGGTTGTTGTGTGTTGGTGTGGAGTAGTTTAACTTAAATGTCTTAGCCATGAGTACAAGTGCCATGTTTATTGTAGTTGTGGGATCAGAGATGTCTTTAGGGTTTTGCATTGGTTGTTCCATGTAGTTCATGTTGAATGAAGGTTGTTGAACATAGTTGTTGTTAGGTTATGGATGTTGCATGTAGGTAATGTTGGATGGTTGATTTGGTATAAAAACTGGATATGAGTAAGGAGACTCAGTATTTGCCATAAATGCCAAAGGATCATGTGTTATTGCAATTCGTTATACTCTAAGATCGTTTACATCATCCTAATTCTATTTCAAGTAATCATACAACTGGTTGTAGTCCACTTCAAGTGGTTTCTTCGTTTAATGAACAAGAATGACATAACGTTTCCATTATGGCTGGAGAATGTTGAAAAACTTGAGATTGCATGTAATATTCTTTGGAGTCAGTTGGTTTCTGTCTAGATCATTCATTAGCTTTACGAAACGATGATAGTATGATTCATTTGATTCCTCGTCTACAGAAGTAAACCTTTCCAACTCATTAAGCAACTTTGCTTCCTTCTCCTGAACCCCAATATATGTACCTTTCATCATTTGCTGAACACGTAACCAAATCTCTTTAGCACTGTTACAATTGTCCATTATAGCATAAATGTCTTTAGGAAGACCGATGAGAATAGTTTGAATAGCTTGATCATCCACCTCAACTTGCTTTGCTTCTTCTGCAGTGAGTTCATCATCAGTCTGTAAGTGAGAAGATGGTAGTACAAGAGGTGTACGATCTGGGTTACCGGGTTCTTTAATCATTCAGTATTGGTACGAACCCTCAAGAATGGATTTCACTAGAAATTTCCCATTGGATTTGCTCTTTGCATAATGAAGAAGACGACTTGACCATGGAATGTAGTTGTCTTTGTTGAGCATAAAAGGACGGTTTTTCGAACCAGCAACATAAATATCTTGTTGTGTTGACATTTCAAAGTGTGTGATTTTATTAAGGATCTTTTTAATGATAAAGAAGTGTTGTGTGGTTTAGCAATGATGTTGTTGTAATCGTTGTTGTTGTTTGAGTTCTTGGTAACCTTTGTTTGAATGATTGTTAACTAAGGAGTAACGGTGAAATTTTGAATTCGTTAAAGGTGCTTTGTTGTCAAGTTAACTGTCGTTAATGATCTTGGTAAACAAGGACTAACAGTGCAAACAATTTCTCGTTAAGGGTTATACTTGAAAAGATAGCGGCTGTTAAGTTGAACACTAACGAAGGACTAACGATGCAAACTATTTCACTTTAAGGGTTTGGTAGGAAACTTATAGGATACAAACTCACAAGGTCCAAACTCGCAAGATACAAACTCACAAGATCCAAACTCACAAGATCCGAAGTTAGATTACAAACTCACAAGACCAAACTCGTAAGATAACAAACTCACAAGACTAAACCTGCAAGATTAGAAACTCACAAGACGAAACTCGCAAGATTAGAGTTCTGAAAATCGCTTACAAACTCGTAATATTAGGTTACTAAAATTGTATGCAAACTCGCAGGATATCAAACTCGCAAGATTAAGGTATTCATTCTCGCAAACAAACTCGCATAATTAGGGTATTGATTCTCGCAGAATAAAACTCGCTAGATTAGGGTATTCATTTTCGCAGAAGCAAACTCGCTAGATGCCAAACTCGCAAGATCCCTACCCTCTAACTCGCAAGTTTTTCGAAAATATTACAACACAAAAAAATTCATAAAAAACACTCCTTGTAACGTTTTTAATCTGTTTCTTTTGCAAATCTAAGTTTTATCTTACTATATCTTTGATAAAAATCCAAACTTTATGGTTTTTAAACACAAAATCTTGATTTTTTTTACAGATTTCGAGTCTATGAACTCGCAAGAAAACGTGAAAATCTCGAGCAAAATAGGCTTTAGAGTACAGAGAAATGTAGCACCTCTCCCGTAGATCGAGTGGCTTCCTAGATAGGGAGTACGGCCGGTAGTAAATGAGATATGGTTATTAATAAGAATGAATCGGCTCAACGTGATTGCTAGCCTCTCCTTTGTGTTGACCTAGGGGCTTACAACACAAAAATCACTACTAAATCATTCCCGATTAGCTCTTGATACCACTTGTAAGGATGATTCTTACATGTTTTCACACACTAATAAGCAAAGCAATAAGATGAGGAAGAGAGGTGGAAGACTAGAATAAGCTAGAAGGAAATAAGATGATTCTTGATAAGAAAGATAAGCAAAACAAACACCTTATTCTCTCTACCTTACAAAAACCTAATAAGACTAGTCAACCCTCTCTACCAATACTAGAAATAAGGGAGAAGGTTTCCTTTTATAAGGTAAGAAGCCTCTTACACTTTCCCTCTTTTAGCGATGTGGGATAAATCCCAAAACATATACGACATTAGCTTAGGAATTTCGTAACTACTATATTTGACTATTAGAAGGTTCGTAAGCATAAAATGACCATCACTTCATAAAAACGTAGGCTAACATGATCTTTGCTCATTTGAATTGGAGGGCAAGAAACACAAAGCATTGCTTGTCTAACAGGTTGCACTTAATCTTGTTAGGGGTGCTCATGGTCTGAAAACAGGACCGAACAGACGAAAACCGAACCGGACCGAAACCGAGTTTGGCCAAAACACCAGACCGAAGACCGGACCGAAATGGTCCGGTCCGGTCCGATCCAACAAGATGTAATTGCCGGTTTTTTCGTAAGACCGAACCGACCGGACCGAAGACCGGAAATAAGGAAAAGGATGGACCGAGAACCGGACAGAAATAAGTTCGGCTCGGTCCGTCGGTCCGGTTCGGGCCGATTTCTCGGTCTGGTCCGTGGTCCTTTTTGCTCACCCCTAAATCTTGTCTCCATTTAGTTGCTAAATAATTTTCGATTTCCAGGTTTGCCCGTGCAATTCAGGATTTCAGTTTAAGATAAACCTGAAATAAAATGCTAATAGAACCAATACTTTTTATAGACTTCTCATTAGATGATATTATTACTACATGTTTATCAGTCATGTTTTTCATAACCATCAGACTTCCTTAACATATACAAGTTACAAACTCACTACAAAATAAAAGTCATTTACTTACTAAAAGTTTTACTTACTAATGAGCCAAACAGTCACCTAAACCATTTGTAACCTTTAGTGACTAATGCTTATTAAAGATAAAAGTAAGAAAAAAGTTATGTACTTTTAAAAAAAGAAAGTCAGGGTATATAATTTTTCTAATGACCCTTTTGCTTACTAAATATAGTGTAAGAATAAACTTTTAGTGATCCCTTTATTACTTACTATTTTCTCTTTAGTGGGAGTTAACAAAATAGCTAATTAGAAATGAGAAAAGAGTAAGTAATAAATGGATCACTAAAAGTCTATTCTTACACTATATTTAGTAAGCAAAAGGGTCATTAGAAAAATTATATACTCCAGCTTTCTTTTTTTAAAGTACATAACTTTTTTGTTTACTTTTATTTTTAATAAGAATTAGTCACCAAAGGTTACAAATGATTTAGGTGACTGTTTTAAGCAAAACATTTAGTAAGTAAATGACTTTTATTTTGTAGTGACTTCAGCATTCTCAGCAAAACAAACCTTAAACTTTTAATCATATAAAAGTTTATGACATGTAACTTCATTTCATCAATATTCACCATTATTGCAACAAAATTGAGTAGTATGTATCGTTACCGTAACAAGTTAACGCTTATACTTTGATTGCCGAGTATCGCTTGCGCTTTACATATGAACAACATATCAAGGGCTACACTGGTTCATTAAACCTAACTTAGTTACTCAGAAATTTACATTTGATGAGTACTTTTGACCATTTGTAAACTTCACTGGAATCACATTACTTGCTATAATGGTTTTTCCATCTGGCGAAGTGAGTCTAAAAGAATACGGAGATTTAAATGTTTCTGTAATATCTTTCTTCCACACTGCACCCCTTATGTTATCCATAGGAGAAAATATTTGAGTGCCATTGGGTGCCATCTCGACACTACGGAAACCACCGTCTCCATTTGTATATTCAATTGCCATTGCGAACCAGTTTGCATTGTTTTTGTCATTAAGTTTGAATGCAATCTTCGTAAGTCCATAGTTGCATGGTACTCTATCACGTACATAACAAGGTGGTTATTTTTACTTTATTAGAATTAAATAAGAATAAACTAGAAATCATACAAAGGAAGAACTGCAATTTTGTGTCAATTGCAGTTACTAATTCTTAATCGGTATTCGGTAACAAATATGAAATTCTCTTCACGTCTCCATGCAATTAACTGAAGTATACATGTTTCATTGAGACGTAAGGGACCAACTGGTAAATCTTTTAATTGACTGTTTTTAAATTGCAAGTATATATCTAATCTTATATATATATATGCATGCACACATGAATCTCTTAATATAATTGTTTGTTACTTAAATATAAATATAAATTTATATATCGTTGATGCTTATAAACGTAAACAACTACACTGGGTGGCCTAGTGGTAAGAAGTCTTGTGGCTATCATACTAAAATATGTGAGGTGTTAAGTTTAATTCCTACTATGCGCAAACAATCTTTAAATGGTCACGTCAACTGGAAAAGGAAAGCTTTATCTGGGTTGAGTCTATGTAACGATAGGTTCAAACCTTGTGAATTAATCGGCCGAAAAATCGAAAACCATATTTACCCGAAAAATGTGAACAACTAGGAATCAATAAGGGACAATAATGTTATTCGCTCAAAAGGAAACTTGTTTCTTTTTTTTTTATCCTGTTTAGAAAATGTGTCCCTATGCATAACATTATCTGTTTACAGTTGGTATTTTGTGAAAAAATTGTGTTTCTTTTTCTTTCTTATGGGCAATTAATAATAAAGTGAATGACTATATTACCCTTTATTTTAACTAGTGTAGAATCATGTAGGGCTGAGCAAAGCTAACCGAAAACCGAACCGAACCGACAAACCGAGCCGACCGAAACCGAACCGACCATTTTCGGTTCGGTTTTCGGTTTTGTATATTTGTAATTTTCGGTTTCGGTTTTGTCGGTTTGGTTCGGTTCCGGTTAAAACCAAGAAAAATATGCCTAAACTTTTCGGTTTTTGTAGGTTCGGTTCGGTTTCGGTTTTTCTCGGTAAACTTCGGTTCGGTTTCGGTTCATGTTTTCCCCTAAACTCGGTTTTCGGTTCGGTTCGGTTTTTGTCGGTTCGGTTCGGTTTTGAGCCGATGCACACCCCTAGAATCATGTGGTAACTGTTTCCACTTTCCATCATCAATAATAAACTATTTTGAATCCACTCAATTGATTCGTGTGCCTGTGAATGTTTTTTCTAACAAAAGAAAATTCTTCACAAAACCTATAAACACAAAACGCCCAAATTTTTTTAGCAAAAAACCAAAAATTGAATCTAATCAATTATATAAACAACTCAAAATGGGTAACCAAATATGAGATCATATAAATTCAATTAAAAATGAATTTATATATGAATTACAAGTCTGACCTTGTTTTTCTATCAACTAATCATTTTAAACAATTTCTAAACTGTTAGATTCGTTTCATATTGTTACCTTAACTAAATCCATGCCCATTACATCATATAATGAGCAACAGTTAAAGACATCTTCGATTCCTCCATTAAAGAGAGTTGAAGCTTTTATTGAGATGAATGAAATCAAAGCTTATATCGGAGTGAAGAAGTGAGCCTTAACGGGAAAAGAAAAAACTCAGACGAGAAGAGTTGTCGGGGTAAGCAGGTCACGTGGAGAAGGATGTCCATCGGTAGAGGAAAGAATGGTGAGGATCGAAGTGTTTTGACTAGATCTTGATAAATGATGATGATGGAAATGTAATGGAAGAGAAAATGATAAGGGTATACGGTGTCTTTTTAGGATCCTAGATGAAAAGGAGATGACTTTTAATGGTATTTCACAATCAGGATACATGTTTAGAATAAGTGAAAAAGAAACAACACTTATTTCTTTGTGAAAAATGATATGTTACCAAAAAGGATAATAAGCAAAAAGTAAACACCCTTGTCTTAGTAAATTTCTTAAAAGTAGGAAAGAAGTGTTTTCACGATTACAAGTGTGAAATATTTCTCCATTTATATAATTCCCACGGTTGTGAAGGTGAAATCTTTTGTGCATTTATAAATGAAAATAAGCTACTTTTTTATAGGTTTCATTAAGTGGCGAAAGATTTAAAACAAAATCCACATAAATACCTTTTATACTGTATATCAACCTGGCCAAGTTGTCTTAGATTGTGTTCTTGGCCAGGGTTTGCCATTGCACCAAAAGCGAATCCACTCAAATCAAAATGAAAAGGTACTTCGTTACATTTACCAGGACACTCGTTGCTAATCGTCACATTGATTGGTTTTCCCGTGCAGTATGGTGGTCGTGTACAAAATATCTGCATATAATTAATTGGCAACCCAATATAAGGTATTGCTTAGCTTTCTGGTATCATAACGGATCAACAAAACGAAATGAAATAACCATTGGAGCATGCCTGAAAACAATGTCCGCAACCCTTGCCTTTCAAAAAGATATTGGCATTTCCAGCTGATATCATAGAATTTAATGGAGGATTGTTCACTTCTTCACCCCATCCACACGCCCCTCCTATTAACAATCATTAAATAAAATATATGACACATAATGTAAAAAATGTGTATATATTTTGTCTTAGAAGTAAAAAGTGTGTATATATTACCACTTTCAGCACCGGATTCACCCCATACCATGTGGCCAAACCATTGCTAGCATTGCTCAAGTTGGTAAGGCACAAATATGAAAAGATGTATACCAATAGAATGGGAACGACAATAGGAGTACGTGTGGAAAACATTGGAGTATTTAGTAATATATTACATGAAATGGCTATATCATACATTTGGCGTTTCTAACAACTTGGAACCCGTTTATGTAAACACAAAGGTATGGTAGAATTATGTATTACTCCCTCGTCATAAAATTATTGTTAGGAGAAAAAAACACAATGTTTTAAATAGTGAAACAACTACACAATTCAACTAATCGATCAAATATTAAGGTGTTGTTCGGTTGGTGGATTTACTATGGATTTGACGAAGGAAAGCATGAATTATCTGTTTGGTATGTCAAGGTGGGACCAAGTAATGGAAAAATAGTAATAAAAAAGTGATATATTTTATACCAAAGCGCTAAGGGGGCGTTTTTTTTCTCTTGTTACCACTTAATGAGTGGACCCAGTCCCTTGTTTCATCTTAATGGGTAAGGCCATAAAAATCTTACTCTCTCAAATAAGTGGCTCATAAGGCATACTTACAAACCACTTAATTCATAAAAAAAACCAAGCCCTAAGCCTGGTATCAAAATAAAGTAGTACAAACTCTCTCTTATTTTTTTTCATTTTTCAATTAAAGTGGGCCATTTTCCTCACTAACACATTTTTTCTTTCTAACATAATCAATTTTGTATATATAATTATATAAAATAATATTTTATATATTTTAATAATATATTTTCTCTTTCTTATATCAAATTTAAATTCAAACCCAAATTCAAATCCGAATTCGAATTCAAATCCTAATCTTAAACCCATCTACAAACCAAACGAGCCCTAAGTGTACCACTAAACTCCTTTTTTATTAGTTGAAATGAAAAGTAAACAATTATTTTGGAACATCTCAAAATGTAATCGTACACTATAATTTTGAGACGGATGTGGTACTTAACTATTTTAGGTAGGGTAAAAGCGCTAGAATAACCACGTACTTTTAAACTTTTTCTGACTTGAAACGCTTACTTTTATATTATACCTTTATACTAAAAGGCAGGATCGTTGCCTCGAGGCACTACCATTAATGCCTTTAATACCCATCTCCGGCCCGACCCGGGTTTCTCCATAACGCCACGTAACCCCACGTGTTTATACTTCCATCATCTTCTCACACCTTCTTCCAACCTCTTTATCTCCTCTCTCTCTCTCTCTCTCTCTCTCTCTCTCTCTCTCTCTCTCTCTTCCACAGATTCACAACAGAATCCAGAGATCACATAAACCCTAAAAATGTTAAAAACAAATACATCCCGAGGCTAAAGATGAAAGAATTATCAGCCCACACGTTCAATTACACTCACAAAATCCAATCCTTCGATTTTTGCAGGCATTCGATTCTATCTAAATCAAAGCTTCTTTGTTCAAGATTTGATGCAAGTTGTGGTTGTCGCATGGTGGATATGAAGGTGAATGCTTTTTGTGGTAATTTTTGCTTCATATATGTACTTTTTATATTTAATAATAATTACTCGGATTTGTTTATTGTGGCCAGTTTTTTGCGTCTACCTATAGTGATTTGATTAAAGTTTTTATTTTTATTGTAAATCAAGATTAGGGTTTGATTATGTTTGTGGTTTTATGAATTAGGTATTTTGAAATTTGGGCTTATGGTCATTTGGGTATGGTTTACTTTAGGATTAGGGTTAACATTAGTCACTTATTTGTTACATTGGGTGAGGGTTTGTTTGAGGAAGGACGATTTAATTATATGTTCTTTTGTTATGTAATAATAATTTCTCGAGTATTGGGATTTTGTTGTTTTGTAGGGAGTGGCAAGGTTTTTAGTGTTGGTTGTTTGTTTAAGTTAAGTTTTTTTTGCCGTTACCTATGTGATTTGGATTGGTTTTGTTGTTTTTTTTTTTGGGTAATCATGATTGTTAGGTGTGTTTTTGGGGCGTGATGTATGGGTTGTTTGTGGTTTGGTTGTTGTTTGTAGTTTTATTGGTGGGGGTATATGGCGTGTCTTATGGTATTTGGGTTAATATGGTTTACCTTTAGGATTAGGGTTTCTTTTTTTAAATTAGTCACTTTTTTGTTTACATTTGTCACTTATTGGTAGGAATTTATTGATGAGGCTTTGTGAGGTTTTGTTTCGTTTTAACCTTTGTTTGTTCTATTATTTATTGCTATTGTTGTAGATTGTTTATATATTAAGAAGGGAGTGGTTTTTTTCAAATTTGGGGGTTTTGTTGCTTATCAAGGTTTCTGCGTTTTATTTTTAAACTTCAAGCTAGGTTGGTTTGGCAAAACATCCGAATGACGGCGATTCCAACATCATATCCGGGATGCATCCGAGTCCTTTACATTTGTTTAGTTTTCATCAAGGTTTTTGTTTTCTAATTATTTCTTTGATGGATGGTTTATTTTTATCATGCTGGTCGAAAATTTTTGAGTTAAAAGAAATTGGTTTCTAAAAGTTGGAGAATATGGAATGGCTTTTCCTTGATGTGTGGGGTTCCATTTACCTTTCTTTGTTAAATCTTCATTGTTTACTGTCCTAAATCAGAGAAAGAAATGAGAGGATATGGAGGGTGATTTCTGTCAGGATTAGAGAGAGGGAGATAAAGAAGGCGGGAAAAGGGGAGAAAAGGAGAAAAGAAAGGAATAAGAAAAGGGAAAAGAGAAAAAGAGGAGGAAGAAGAAAAGAAGGGAAAAGAGGAAAAAACAAAAAGAATGGAAAAAAAAAAAATGGAAAAAAGAAATAAAAAGGGGGGGAAAAAATAAAAGAAAAAACGGAGAATTAGAAAAGGAGTGAAAGAGAGTGAGGATTTGATTCTGATAACCTTTGTTTAATTATCTTTTATAAAAATGTAATCTGATTTGCCTTTTTTTTTTCTTGTTTGTCCTTTTTTCAAATGAATAAGATCATTTGATACCCTAAATATAAGCATAATAAATATAAGTTTATAAGCTATTCAGTTTCAAATATAAGGTGTTTTTGTTTTGTCTTTAATGTTTTAGGAAAAATTTCAAAGTATAAGCTTTTCACTATCAAAGGTTCCTAAAGTGATTTTATGGCGGTTTTTGTTTTTGTTTTTTGGGGTTTGTCCATCATTTATCGTATCTGCTTATTGTTTACCAAAATCATTGTGTGTGTCGGTTGCTAACTCATTTTTTGTTATTTTAGAAAATTTTCAATGTGATTGGTTGTTATTTTTAGGCGTTGTAAAGTAGCACATTTAACTTTGTTTTTCATTTTTAAAATATTGCAGGAGGAACTTGGCTGGAGGAACTTGGACTCTGAGCTATACGGTTTCATTTGTAGTAAGAGGTAGTGCCGAGAAGATGGGTATGTTGTGGGTTATTTGTGGGGGGGTGGCGTGGTATCGTGTTATTTACTAGATGCAAGCAGGTCGGTATATGAATTGCGGTTTTTCTGAAGTTGTAGCTTACAAACTATCTTCTATTAATTCGGTTGGATTTATGCAATATGAATTTTGCTTCTTTTTGATTGATGAAAAGGAAAAAAAAAAAAAAAAAATCCAAATTGCTACATTTTGTTGCTGGGTATATCTTATGGTTTTATGTTGCTTTGCCTCTGAGTAATAAATTAGGCCAAACAACGCCATCACTTAAAAAATTGATGGGTTTTCGGTTTTATTTAGGTTATTTGATTTTCTAGTTTATTTAAAAAACATAAGTTGTCATTTTGTCTCTTTGCAGGTAGTTGATTTTTGTTATAAGTTGGTAGTGTTTTTTTGTGAGGATTTTGACAGGAAAGAACGATTGATTTTTAGTTTTGTATTCATGAAGAGAAACCTAACCTTGATTGATGGATGAAAGAGGAGGAAAAAGAAAATGAGTTGTCTTGCATTTGTGCAAATGCATGCACATACAATTGTAGTCGACTTACAAAGAATTTGGTTTAGGCACATATTTGGGTTCGGGTGTAAGGCTAATCGATCCATTTCTTTTTTTACACAAAGCATATTTGGTTTAGGCACTATAATTGGGTAAGTTTAAGGCTAACCATATATCGTGGTTTATCTCTTTGGTTGCTTTGCGAAATTTGCGAGACTGACCTTTATCTATTTCTAACAGTTTTAGTTTGTTTGAACTTAGATTACGTACTACATGGTTGTTTGGTGCATGCCGCATACATTGTTCTATTATTTAGGAGTAGTAGGTTTATTTAACATGTTTTTAAATTTTGTTTTTTAAAATTTTAAAAAGCAAAAATTATCCTTAATTGCATATTTAATGCAATTGGAATGATATATCATTGGGACAGGAAGGGAGGAAAATAATAGCTGACGAGCCTTTGAGGGTCTTAGAAAATGATACATAGTAAGTATTATAATTTTATGTCAGGTTAAAGTCCATAGGTTCTCCATGTTGAAATTAAGTACAAGTTAGTGCGGGCATAAATCAAAGTTTTCGACGAGGCAATAAATTCTCTACAAAAAAATGCTCTTCTCAATTTTGTGCATACATATTCTCCGACAATGGTAGATGTTTCGGTTTGTATGGTCTATTACTGGATCTTGAGAAAGATGTGTTGTGTTGTGTAGTGTTGTTGGTGTGGTGTGTGGCGTAAATTTTTCAGTATCGTGTATCGGTGATGGTTGTTGGGGTTGGCGTATTGTTGTAGTCAATATTACGGTTGGCCGTTTCATTAGTATATAGTATATTTCGTAGTATATTAGTTTCAACTTAATTGATCATTCTATTTATTCTGTGTCTGTAATACGCGAAAAGCTTTGCCCGATAAGCTTTAAAAGGCTTTTACTCCCTTATACGGTAGTTAGGGTCTAGTCTTGGTTTGGATATTGTGGAATACATTAAACTATCAGGACATTTTAAATGGGTGGTCATAAGTCCTTTTGGCTAAAATTCAAACAGGTTCGAAAAATAATAAAATATAAATAATAATAATCAAAATGTGTATTTATTTTATTTGGCTATAAAGTAGGCAGTTATGACATTCTTAGATTCGCTTGTTTATCGATGTGTTAAACCTCAGGTTTTAGATTTTAGTTAGAGCAAAAAGCCAATTATAATGGTGGGATACTATGGGTAAATGGACAGGATGGATATATATATAAAGGATATAAAATTTACGATAGCTTTTAATTGCTTTAGACTACGCAGAGTATAAGCTAGTATTAGTAGTAGTAAGTAAGTAAGTCAGTGAGTAAGATATAGTAGTATCGTTGTGTAATAACCCCAACTTGTCCAACAACAGCCCGTACCAAAAACCACCTCCATTGCAAAGTTTTTGGACGTAATATTTATAGTTCTTCACCACGGGTCTACAGGTGTATTCGAGAGGTTTAGGAAGATGCGGATGGAAGTTGGAGAGTGAGAAAATCGCACGTGTTGATGAATCGAACACAATACGTTTTTGGCTGAATCAAGTTGTTTTTTTGAGTTTATAGCATACTCAGTTTTACTTTTTATCAGTTATGTTGCATGTTGAATCTTGATATTGGGCAGAGTCTCTTGCGAGTCTCTTGCATTTTGAAATTTTTATCTGAACTTGAATTTTTTATTCTTGTAATCTGTTGTAGGATAGTAACGTCTTTAATACTACTTGTATGATTTCAGATACAAACGAGTGCCATAACGTGTGCTGATCGATTATTTCATAGACATATTTAGGTACGCGTTCATGTTTCCTATAGAATTTTTGGATTTGACCTAGGATCTTGTGAACATATTGTAAATTGTTGATTTTTTATTAGTTTAGTGTAAAAAAAAAAAAAAAAAAACATGGTAAGGAAAAAATGGTTTTTTTTTTTTTTTTGTTTTTTTTTTTTTTGAGGAGAAAGATAGTAGCAAAGGAAATAGTAAGAGGATAGAGAAGCCGTACTAAACAGATAAAGGGAAAAAAGGAAGAAATAGAAATATGATTTGCAAGCAAGTAGTCGAAGATATTAAAAGAAAAAGGGTATGAATGCATATGATCATTATTAGTAATGATCATTAGTCGATTGTGTGGAGGGTATGGAAAAAAAAAAAGATAAAAAAAAAAAAAAAGAAAGGGTATATATTTTTTAGAAAACGGATTAATTAGGGATTCATGATTTAATCACAGTGTTTTACATAGTGATGATTTTCAGAAGAAAAAGGATATGAGCTTATAGCATAGTTAAGAAAAAGAGAAATAATTATACTATTTTCTTGTTATTTAGGAATGTAGGGGAAGAAAAGAAAAAAGGATCATAGCTAGATGGAATATAATTGCATTTTTTTTTCTTGTTGAGTGGGTAATCTAATCGGTTGTGGTGTTTTTTAATCAGTCTTGGAGTTTTTATCAACACAATGTGATGGAAATGACTACTTTGCTCACATGCTTTTCATTTCTTTTTAGATATATTCTTGAGGTAATCCTAATCAGTTTTGGTGAACAAGTCTAGAGTTTTAGCAACACAATGTGAAATGACTACATTTGCATGCTTTTCATATTATCATTAGATATAATACAACAATATGCTCGCATTCTAAAATCTTTATAGTTACTTTTGAAATTGTGCCTCTGATTGTCATGTGAAACAGTGAGAAAGTTCCATAGTAATAGGATGACTTTTGAATAAAGTGTTACATTTTTTAACATAAGGATGATGGAATAACATTCTCAAGTTCTGTCATGTTCTTTAGCAAATGAATCAGCACAACGTGCAATATATGTTTTCTAAAGTCATAAATATGTACTTCACATTTAGTTCAGATAACTGATTTTTGTTTGTTCTGTCGCAATGATGAATATAGATCGTGTGTATAAAATCCAACAACCTCCAAAAGTTAAGATTTTATTTTGATGCATTATTACGTACAAGAATTATTTGCATATCATGTTGTGAAACAACTTATGCCATTGTAATCCTATAAGTGGCGTGCGTATCGAAAAACCGAACCGTACCAAAAACCGACTTTGAGGAAAACATGAACCGAAAACCGAACCGAGCAAAACCGAAACCGAGTCGAACCGAGCAAAACCGAACCGAATAGATAGTTTAGACGTATTTTTCTTGGTTTAACCCGGAACTGAACCGAACCGAGCAAAACCGAAACTGAAAACCATACATATACAAAACCAAAAACCGAACCGAAAATGGTCGATTCGGTTCGGCTCAGCTCGGTTTGTTGGTTCGGTTCGGTTTTTGGTTAGTTTTGCTCAGCCTTACATCTGACAATACCATACCTAAGCAACTCTTAGAAATAGATATACAGAAAGCTGATTTATCTTGCATATTTAAAAAATATAAGAAGTTGTTTTATCTTTTTGCAGGTAGTTGATTTTTGTTCTGGGGCAAATGATTTTAGCTTTCTTACGAAGAACCGAGTTGATGAGATGGGGAAAAAGAGGTGCACATACAATGTAGTCAGCTTACAGGGCATTGGTTTACGCACTGCATTCGGGTAAGTCTAACCAAATATCGTGTGACTTTTACCGGTAAATTTGTATGCACGGGTCGGGACAGGTTGATCTGATATTTAGTGCTGCAGACTCCAGCAGCGTATAGGTGAGGGGTGTTTGGCGTCATCATTCTAGATCAAACACAAATGTCTATGAGGGAAGATCAGGAAAGGTAACATTCATTTTCTTTGCTTTTCTAATTGCATATTCGGTTCAGTATATACTAAGTTGTGTTGCCTAATCCTTCTTAAAATTTGACCAAACTATATAAACTTTCGCTCCTTTAACTAAATATGTTTGTTTGCAACTTTTTATGAAATTAAAATCAACCATGCCCATCAAGTATGTCATAACTATGGTGCGAAACCTTTATACTGAATGTTGTTGAAGTTTGTAATCACAGATTCACATTATATTAGATGTTATAAGAGGTGATAAAATAAAATGTGGGTTACAGTAGAAGGTCATAACAAGAAATTTCATATGGGATGCTACATGAGATCCTTATACTGTATATATAAACATGTTATAAAAATGATACATGAGATGCCACTCTACACATGTATGATTAACAATTTGAAGCGACTCACTGATTTCGACATGTTTATCTCTAACAGATGAATCAGGCGGAAAACATTAGAAAAGGAATGGGTTGATGGTTATAGGTGTTCATTTTGAACATGATGAACTATATAGACGAAAGTAAAGAAACAACATCAGCTCTAAAGCTATTAAGAAAGATCCGGCAGCTTGAACACCTACATGTTCACATCAAACAAAATATCTGCAAGCGTCGATCCGTTAGTCAATTAGCAGATGGTGCACTTGATCTTTGTGAAGTCATGGAGCCTTTCGCTCTGAAGCTAACAACAGAAAGCAGAGTGTTTGAATATAATGCAGTCAGTTGGTCATGCTATATACGCATATAATGGTGGACTAAAAATAATTTGTTGGTGAGCTAATCTTTTACAAGTGATCTATAAATGTTGATGTAATATATATTTTATCATGCAGGATTTGAGCCGCTAAAAAACTCTATGATTACACGGTTGTTGAAGTGTGGGGGAAGAATCTAATCGATCTTTTAGTGGAAGCTAAATTCGCTATGTGTTCTAATTTTGTTTTAACACGAAACGAATACGCCATTACCTGATAGAAATAGAAGATTAATTGGTGCTATATGTATATATAGAGTGATGCTCCATACCATGTAATATACCTCCCAATTAACTGCTTGTCCTAGAGTTTGCCTTGATTCTCAACAAGCTTTAATTGGTTCCGTTCTATCCAATTTGGTTAGTAATTGCTAGATTTTGCTTTCATCAATGTTGACTATTAATAATCGATATCAATAAAAAAAATTAAACTTGAAGTGACTTTATGGGCTTATTGTTTGTGTTACTTTAAATAGAAGTATAAAAATGTCCAAGCACAACACCTCGCCGTAAAGCGCGGGTATAAAACCTCGTTAACATACAACTCCAAGCAACTTGTTAATTTTGTGTCAATATCATAAAGGAATCATTTTTATTTCTTTTTATTGGACTTTAAATATTACACATCCTTATATATATGCTGCGTGGATTGTGAGTTAACCCAAACCAAAAGATTTTAGCTTTTTTACGTATATAACCATTTTACAAATGGTTTTGCATGCAGTAACCATGTCAGTCTGACTTTACCTGTATGACCATGTTGATCGCGCACCATATGTTGTGATGAGTGCGATGAACACGTGTCGGGCCAGGGTTGAACTTAGTAATTAACGAAACAAAAACTGAGCCCTAATTTGACACGTAGGTTGATCGCGCATGGTTTGTGGTGATGAGTTTAAAAGTTGTATGTGCATGTCAAATCATTAATGTTCATCGCGCAGCATATTTAGTGCTCATCATTTTGGGAATCGGACCTGATTTTACCATTCATAGCAAGGAAATGACATATCAATGCCATAGCAGTAGTATTTTGTTGTTTTTGCAAAGTCTAAATCAAGATTTGCATATATAAAAGATAGCTGATAGAGTCTCTAACATATGCATATATCTGGTGTTTAAAAAAATTAGTAGTTGATTTGAAGATGTTCTCCTTAGTTGATTTGAAGAAGTTCTCATAAGTTGATTTGATGTGAAGTTGTGTTGTGGCTTTGGGTACTGTTGTGGTGTAGTTTTGTTTTGCGGTGGTTTTAAGGCGGTGTTGCTCCGGTGGTTGTGTGGGTTTTCTTGTTGGTGACAGCGGGTTTTACTTGTTTGTGGCGCTACTTGTTTTGTATAAGATAAATTTGGATGATTACGAGGTATAATTTTTATATGTTAAATTATTCTTTATTTTTTATTTGATTTTTATATGTGTAGTAATATATGGTTTTATATTTTTTTGTTAATGTAGGAACCTCGTGTTCTTGTGACATGTAGAAGTAGGTTAGGTTTGATAAAAACAATTAGAGAAAAAATTAGTGGCACTCCATAGGAAGCATTATTTAGGAAAACTTGTTTTGGTTGGTTTTTAGATCTAGATGATTGGATGGAGAAGTGTGTTCTAATACATTTTATGTTAGGTCGGTAAATGGAGTTATTAGGTGATGAAACAGATATTGTTCCTTTGTATTACCATATAGTTAATTTTTAAATACAATTTGGTAGGGAGGAATTTTGCCTTGTTACTAGGTTAAGGTTTGGGGCAGAGTATTGCGCTGAGTATAACAACGAGGATGATTATATTCCTTTTAGGCGACAGGTGTTTTCTTCAGCTAAAGATGGTAAACCTATAATAGGAAAAATGGTGGAGAAATTGATTACAAGTGAGTTTTTTGATAGATTACCCGACGACGATGTTGTTAGCCTTTGTTGTGTAGGCATTTTGCAGTTTGTCTTATTAAGTTTGGAGGATAGACGTGGGATCCTTGATTGGATTTTAAGGTTAGCAAATGACAGAGATGGTTAGGACAAGTATCCTTGGGGCTCGTATGTTTGGCCGACATTATACTCTCAATTAAGGGATGCAAACGTTAGACGTTGGCCATCCTTATATGCCATTGAGCCGAGAAGAGATGTTGATAAGAAAATGTATTCGATCTTTGGATTTACTTGGGCATTCAAGGTATGTCATAATTTAGTTTATAATATTTATTTTGGCATTTAGGGTATATGTATAACATAAACTAATTGAAACAATTTATTTTTTTAGACTTGGATATTAGAGTCGTTCCGAGTTGGGGCGAATAATTATTATAAACGTCACAGGCGTTATCCTAGAATAGTTGCTTGGAGTTCCAAGAAGAAGTTTTATCGACACATGATTTATGGTTTTTTCATGTGAGGTTTTCTTAATTAGATAGTTTATTAATTTGATTGCCTTATTTATTTCATACTTAATGTCCTTTTTTCATTTTAAAAGGACGTCTACCTACTGAAAGATTGACACCAGATCAAAATGAGGCTCGATCGGACTAGTGGGTTTCAAGTAGGGCATACTTTGATGGTCGTATTAGTGAAGCAGAACGAGTCCCTCATCATGTAAACCGACAAAATCATTTTGAAGTTCCATCAGAATTATATCGAGAAATTAAGGAACAAAAAAGGGCGGTAGATGAAATGTTGAAAAAGGAGGCTAAACGGGAAAAACGTATGAGCAAATGCGTAAGTTTATGCAGGATATGAGTGTTGGCCCGGTGCGACAACCAAATAAAGGAACGATCATTGTCGATCAACATTATGGGTTAAGCGATTTTAGTGAATTCCAAAGCCTGCAGGTAACATATTTCTGGATTTGATTTTCATAGATTTTTTCCTTGTTGAAATATAAGTAAATATTATAATTTTGTATATCCACAGGGTGATCCGTCTTCTTTCTCGACGCAGGGAAACAGCTCTTTCTTTGAAGGTGCCCAAGCGACTCCTTTTTATGGTCATAATATGGCTACGCCAAACTGGCAAACCCTAATGCCATCGCATCCTGGTACATCTAATTGGCAAACCCAGATGCCATCGCATTCGGCTACTCCAAATTGGCAAACCCCAATGGCATCGTATCCTCATGATGCTGGCTTATTCAACCCGGTATTCCTAAAATTATTTACGATTATGCTTATATAGTACTAACCATCATGAAATAATAAATGTTTATTATTTGTTGTTTTTTAGAATATATTGAATCGAGCAAGAAGGGAATTTCATCCTAGCATGTATAAGCGGACTCCATATATGGATTTGCCTCCAACTACAGTTGTACCTAAGAAACGTGGCGATAAAACTAAGAATAAGGTCAAGAATGCCAATCTATCACCTTTGAATCTTGGGAACGCTTTTGCTGATGACAATGTAGGAGGGGATGACGTTATGTTTTTGGGTGAACATGACACCAGTAATTGCTTAGTGTATGAAAACGTGGACCCTAGTAAGGTAACTGTTAGTCTTCTATTTAATTTAATAAATAAAGTCAACCAATTATGTCTATTGACATTGGTTTTTAACATGGTTTTTTGTGTAATAAATAGAAAGCTACTGGTGTTAAAGTTGGCCGAGATGTATCGTGCGATGGTGCAAGACTATTACTATAAACGTCGAGAACTCACTGGTATTTCTCTTAGAATAAATCATCTAAAAGTTATTTTATTTTTTCCATATCAACTACTATATTGATTTTTGTTTATGTATTCTTGTAGCAAATATGACGTATGAAATAACTGATTGGGTAGCAAACAAAGTGACTAAAAAAGGATGAAAAGCGCCACATGGGTTGTTAACGGTGTTAACCATTATCAATATAACACCCCCATTTTGACAAATATAGCAGCGGAAGCTAATCTGGGGTATTATTTCATAGTACAACAGTCATAATCATAGAAAACGACTCGTAAAGAGATGTTTTTTGTAAAATTTAGTCATCATTTATTTATTCATTAGAGTTTTACAAGAAGAGAGGTCCTAACATCTAGAAACATAAAATTTGAATGTTAACAGTTTAGCCATCTTCAAGTCCGTGCCACTCCGTGCCATAAATTGCTCAATTTCCTGAGATAAACATGCTAAAAAGATCAACACAATGGTTGAGTGATATTCATAGGTTTATAATAAACAGTTTGAATACAAGTCATCATGAACAGTGGGTTACGTTGTTATACACCCATAATAGTAATAATTGCACTGAGTACAATTATTATAGAAAATAGTATTATTGCCCTAAGCTCATGACACCGAGCATTGAGTAAATCAATAATTCACAAGTAGTTGCCCCAACTGGGGCTTCCTTTGCCAAACACCGCATTAGTCATCAATGAAGTGCGTTTGGTTACCCCATGAACATGTACACCAACGGGGGAGTTCAGTCCTAAATAGATCTATTCATAGCATTCGCGCTTACTCCGAAAATTAATTAATGGTTCATGATAGTAGGGTCTTAATGTCAAAAGTAGGGACTTAGGCAATAATATATCAGGATAGCATACAGTTGGAAAAACACTTGTATTCATGGTTTATAGCATGTATCCCCCTCGCGGGTTTATGAAACATTAGAAGATTTAAAATGCGAGGCTATGAACTCACCTTAACAGGGAAATCTGATTGATGGCAAAAGTATATCAATGAAATATGTCAGTATGGTAGTAAGATGTTATCTACCCGGGCGGGAAAGTTCAGTATAATTAAAAGTAAAACGGCTTCAACACGCAACATGAGGTAATATGTCAAGTCTTAGTTTGATTGTTTATAGTTCAAAACTTCATAAAGTTTTAATGTAGTATCATTTTGATTTATTTATTGTGGAAATATTGCATCACTGTTCGGGCTATAATAATCCAGAGGCCATGTAGTATCGTTTAAGGAGCCAGGGCACTTTAAATCGTAAACCCAGCAAACTCGTTAAAACGAATACCCAAATGGAACCCCTCACATGAAATTCTCTAGTAACGCGATACGTTATAGTTTTAAGTTTCTTTAAAAGCTAGTCGATGATAAATTACGTTAAATATATAACGTAATTGTTTTATAATGCGTCGATCGATGATTAATAACGATAAAGGTGTCGGGTTTTAACAAAATCGAGACTTATAATATTTATATATATTTTTATAATTTGTATAAAAATATTATATTTTATATTTTTAAGAATACAAAAATGGCAATATATACCCTTGGTTTATAAACTTTTACAAGTTTAGTCCTTTATATAATTAGTATATATATATTAAATTTTTAACTTTAGAACTTGGAAAAACAGCCCCTTGTAGTTATAACTTTTAAGAAAATGACATTTTCAGCCCCTCTAGTTATTAATTTCAGAAAGTTACGATATATACACCTATGCATGAAAACATTTGCAAATCAAGTCCAAAATTCATAATTTTGATATTTTTGAAATCCAAAAGAGTTTTGCAGCTTATGGCTTATTAGAATAAGCTAAAATAAGTAGAGTTTATGAGCTTATAGCTTATGAAAAGGGCTTGTGAACTAGAAAATCCAAAACGGGTGCGTTTGGTTTAGGAAAACCAAAAACGTATGGGTTTGTGGTTCAAGGGATCAAACAAGAGTTTATATAGGATCTAACAAGGCTAATAAAAGTTCCAAAACAGATCATGAGCTTATTAGGGATTTTGGTTTTGAACGCCTAAAAAATAACTTCAAGACCTTCCTTCTCTTGATTCTTGGCTTCTAAGGGCTGAGTTCTTTCTTCCTTGACATTCCTTGATCTTTTTTAAGACTTCATTTATGTGTTTGATAAATTTTGAGGTGTGTTTGAATGGGGTAAGTTTCGGCTATTTATATGGTCGAATAACCCTTAGTGTCCAAGTTAACTTGGTGTAGGGATCAAGGGTGACTAATGAAGGCTAGATGGTGAGTCTTGAGAGCTAGGAAAGTAGCATGAGGAGGTGTAAGGGTGTAAAGGGGGTTCGGTTATCATAGGTGGTAACAAGAAGACTTGGAGCTTAAGGGTGGTGATGGAGGTACTTTTAAGGTGGTAGGGTTGTAGCTTGAGGTGCTAAAGAGGTGACTCATAGTGAAGGAAGGGTGCTAGCTTGGTTTGGAATGGTTTAAAAAAATATTAAGGGGTGACAGGTGGTTTAGGGTTTCGGGTTAGGGTTTGAGGTTTTAGGACGTGGATTAGGGTTTAGGATTAGGGTAATTAGGGTTTAAATGTTGTGCATTAGGAGCTTGTACTTAGTGCTTAAGTAAGGGTAAGAAACTAGAATGAATTTGGTAGGAAAATGGTAAAGTTTGAATTCTATGCTTAATGGACTTGTATATTGAGCTTTAATGTGTTGCACTAAGGTTTAGGATAGAAATATTATTCAAATGTTATGCTAGGGTATTTGTACATAAGCCTTGAATACTTGTACACTTGGTTTGAATGAAAACATTACATGAAATTAAGGTTTTGGAATAAACATTAACAGATAATGTTCATTTAGTAATAATGTTATGAAAACTACGTTAAATAGATAACGTACATGGTATAGAGGATATTAAGATATAGACTTGACATATTAGGTTGTTTACTTGACATAAACGTAGATATAGATGGCATTGGTAGGTTGCGTGAGCTCGTTTACTTTAGTTATGTAAACTACGTTACATAATGGAATAAAGCAAAAAAATTCCCTGTAAAAAGGTGGTGTATATATATAGATGGATATTACAGTGCATCTAATTTAATAGATGGATAATTACATTGATGAAAATTACGGGTTGTTATAGTCCCCCAACCTTAAAGAAATCTCGTCCCGAGATTTAGTTGGAATTTGAAGTGATGTTGGAAAATAGATGTGGATATTTGGCACGAATTTCATCTTAGCGTTCCCATGTAAATTATGGTCCTCTTTTTGAGTTCCATCTTACTTTGACTATAGGAATATGACTTTGTCTGAGTTGCTTGACTTCTCGATCCATAATCTCCACTGATTCTTCCACAAAGTTGAGTTTGTCATCAAGCCGAAGCTCTTTCATTGGAATGACAAGGGATTCGTCAGATAAGCGTTTGTTTAGATTAGAAACATGGAAGGTATTGTGGACATTTCTGAGTTCTTCAGGAAGTTCAAGTTTATATGCCACTGGACTAATCCGTTCAAGGATTTTGAATGGTCCAATGTACCGAGGGTTAAGCTTTCCTCGCTTTCCAAAACAAATGACACCTTTTTGAGGTGATACTTTTAATATAACACGATCTCCAACTTGAAATTCTAAAGGTCTTCGTCTTACAAGAGCGTAACTTCTTTGCCGATCTCTTGCAGCTTGCAAGCGTTGTCGAATTTGCACTATCTTTTCAGTGGTTTCATGAATTATTTATGGTCCCGTGAGGTGAACATCTCCAACTTTGGTCCAACAAACAGGTGATCTGCACTTTCGACCATAAAGTGCCTCAAATGGTGTTGCCATAATACTGGCATGGTAACTGTTATTGTAAGAAAATTCCACTAATGGTAAGTGTCTTTCCCATCCTTTTCTAAAATCAAATACACAGGATCGAAGCATATCTTCGAGTGTTTGGATGGTTCTTTCACTTTGCCCATCAGTTTCGGGATGATATGCCGTACTCATGTCTAATTGAGTACCCAAAGCACTTTGTAATGATTGCCAGAATCTGGATGTGAAATGACTGTCACGATCCGAGATGATAGATATTGGCACGCCATGCCGGGAGACTATTTCTTTGATGTACAACCTTGTAAGGGTTTCCATACTATCTGTCTCTCGGGTAGGGATGAAATGTGCGGATTTGGTAAGGCGATCGACAATGACCCAGATTGTGTCATGTCCGTTTGAGGTTTTGGGTAGTTTTGTGACGAAATCCATCGTTATTCTCTCCCACTTCCACATAGGAATCTCCGGTTGTACTAGTAAGCCGGATGGCTTCTGACATTCAGCTTTAACTCTAGAACATGTTAAACACTTGCCGACATATTCAGCAATGATTGCCTTCATGTTAGGCCACCAATAGAGTTTCTTTAGATCCTGATACATCTTGTCAGAACCTGGGTGAATGGAATACTTTGATTTATAAGACTCATGCATGATTAAGTCTCTCAAACCACCGAAGAGTGGTAACCAACTTCGATTCTTTATACATTGGGTTCAATCAAGACGTATTTCAAATGCTTTGTACATTCCTCGTAAGTTCTCAGCTTTGAGGTTTTCTTCGTTGAGTGCTTCATTTTAGGCTTAGAGGATTTGTGATGGAAATTTTGGTTAATGGTCATGACTAATGATCTAACTTGGAGTGGTTTGATTCGGCTTAAGGCATCTGCCACAACATTTGCCTGTCCAGGATGGTAACGAATCTCACAATCGTAATCTGCGAGTAATTCTAACCAATGGCGTTGTCTCATATTCAACTCTTTTTTATCAAGGATATACTGAAGACTTTTATGATCAGTGAACACAGTACACTTTGTACCGTATAGATAGTGTCTCCAAAATTTAAGAGCAAACACTACTGCTCCTAATTCGAGATCATGAGTGGTATAGTTTTCTTCATGAGGTTTGAGTTGTCTGGATACATATGCAATAACTTTTTCCCTTTGCATTAATACAGCTCCCAATCCTTGAAGTGATGCATCATAATAAACAACAAAATCATTGTTTCCTTCTGGTAATGCTAAGATTGGAGCTTCACAAAGCTTCTGCTTAAGTAGTTGGAAAGCTGTCTCTTGGTCTTCACCCCAGATATACTGTGGAAATCGTAGAGGGGGGTGAATACGTTTCCATTAATAATCTTAAAATGTTTCTTATCAAATTACCGATCAAGCGTGATACAATATGATGAGTGTTCATACAAGTTATATACACATATCGTTAAAACTTAAATCTATATTGCACTTTAATCTTTTCAATGTTTGGTTTATGCGGTTTTGCATAGAATCTTATTTATGGATCCGTGAGTATACGTGCCACGTCGCAATAACCCAAGTTTGAAACTCATCATCTAAATTATATCCAAACTTGGTCCAACAAACAGAGTCTGATAACATGATAACCTTCACTCAGACCATTAACTTGTGTGTGTTGCGGTGTGGTGAAGGGTCACACGAGTTTCCCCTCCCCCTCCCCCCACCCCTCTGATGTGTATTGGGGGATGTGCATGGACACCCGGGTTTTGTTGCCACTATTCTCGGCATGGTAAAATGATTTCATTGTAAGAAAATTCCACTAATGGTAAGTGTCTTTCCCATCCTTTTCTAAAATCAAATACACAGGATCGAAGCATATCTTCGATGTGTTTGGATGGTTCCATTTCACTTTGCCAATCAGTCTTCGGGAATGAGATGCCGTTGTACTCATGTCTACAATTGAGAGTTGTACCCCAGAGCACTTTTGTAATGATTGCCAGGAATCTGATGTGTGAAATGACTATCACGATTCGAGATGATAGATATTGGTACGCCATGCCAGGAGACTATTTCTTTGATGTACAACCTTGTAAGGGTTTCCATACTATCTGTCTCTCGGGTAGGGATGTTATGATGCAGTTTCTGGTAAGGCAATCGACAATGACCCAGATTGTGTCATGTCCGTTTGATTTTTTAGGTAGTTTTGTGACGAAATCCATCGTTATTCTTTCCCATTTCCACATAGGAATCTTTGGTTGTACCAGTAAGCCAGATGGCTTCTGACATTCTGCCTTAACTCTAGAACATGTCAAACATTTGCCAACATATTCAGCGATGATTGCCTTCATGTTAGGCCACCAATAGAGTTTCTTTAGATCCTGGTACATCTTGTTAGAACCTGGGTGAATGGAATACTTTGATTTATGAGACTCATGCATGATTAAGTCTCTCAAACCACCGAAGAGTGGTAACCAACTTTTGATTTTGATACATACGAGTTCCATCAGGACGTATTTTCAAATGATATGTCATTTCCTCTGTAGGTTTCAGCTTTAATGTTTTCTTCTTTGATTGCCCTCGATTTGCAACTTTCAAGGATATGTGTTGGTAAACTTTGGGTGATGGGTAATGATTAATGATCTAAACTCGGAGTTGGGTTCGATTCGTTACTTCTGGCTCTTAAGGCATCTGCTAGAACATTTGCCTTTCCAGGATGGTAACGAATCTTACAATGTAATCTGCGAGCAATTCTAACCATCGGGCGTCGTCTCTTGTTCACCTACTTTCTGATCAAGGATATGATGAAGACTTTTATGTCAGTGAAAAACTGTACACTTCTGTTAACGTATATATAGTGTTCCAAATTTTAAGAGCGAACTCCTCTACTGCTCTTAATTCAGTTCATGCTGAGTGTATAGTTTTCTTCTATGAGGGTTTGAGTTGTCAGGATGTCAATGCAATTAACTTTTTCCCTTTGCATTAAGATGAGCTCCAGTCCTTTGAAGTGATGCATCACAGTAGACAACAAAATCGTTGTTTCCTTCTGGTTAATTCTAAGAGTGGGAGCTTCACAATGTTTTGCTTTAATAGTTGGAACATAGTTGTCTCTTGGTCTTCGGCCTCTAGATAACTTCTTGTTCTTCTTAGCGTTTAATTCAGTCATAAAAGACTTTTGCAAAATCTTTGAAATATACTTGATAATCTTCGATATATAACCGGGCAAGTCCTAAGAAATTAACGTAATTCTGGTGCGTGTGTAGTATGGAGAATGCCCTCTAAATGATCTTCTCTTAAAATCTCCCCCCCCCCCACCCCCCCCTCCCCCTCCCCCCCCAATCCCTGGCCGCGGGGGGTCAACCAATGCAAGTCACATTGCTATCAATTAAGTGTCTCAAGAAATTGTACATTACTGATCCAGAAAATCACACTTGGAGAATTGGCATATATTTCTCATTTTTCTGAGTAAGTAATTCCCAAGTTTATTATCAGATGATCTGCATGTTCTTCATTTGTTATGAGGAGTAGATGAGATATCATCGATGAACACTATCACAAAATTTATCCAAAGTATGGTTTGCACCCGGTTCATTGGATATCCATGATTCAGCTAGTGTGCGTTAGTTAAACCCACTGGCATTACTTGAAGTATAGTCGTCGTTACCTCGTTCTTGAAACAGTCTTAGTATATCTTCCTCCCATACTCTTTAGTTGATGATAGCCTGATCTTAAGTCGATTTTTGAGTAAACACTAGAACCCCTTGAAGTTGGTCGAATAAGTCATCGATCCTGGGTAATGGGTAACGATTCTTTACAGTGAGTTTATTCAACTCTCGGTAATCGATACACATTCTGAAAGATTCGTCTTTCTTTTTAACAAATAAGACAGGAGCTCCCTAAGGCGAAGTACTTTGGGTCAGATAAACCGCGGTCTGCAACTCTTGTAGTTGGTTTGATAGTTCCTGCATTTTGAAGGCTGCTAATCTGTAATGTGCTCGGGCCTATGGCACCGCTCTGGAATTAAGTCGATTTAGAATTCAACTTGATGAACTGGGGGTATAAGACAGGATTCGTTAGGGAGTAATTAAATAGAAAATCTTTCCTGGAAAAGGGAAGGGAAATTTAAGGTACAAGGTGATAATGGGGAAGGGGATTATTAAAATCAATATTTCTTGAATACCTCGGTGTTTGTTTTATACGTACGTTTATGAGTCCCGTGGACTTATGTTGCCTTGACTTGGGAGATTATTTGATATCTTGACTTCCCCCTTGTGTGTTTTTTGCTAAAGGGAAAGGGGGTGGTTGTTTGTTCCGTTTATTCAAGTTATTTGAGGCGTACTTATTTTTTAGTTTTCTTAGTTCGGGTTTTTTTTTTTTGGGTTGTTTGGCGGTTTGGTTTTACTTCGCAATCACCCTCCTCGGGATAAATTGTGGGATTCCGGATGATTAAGTTTTTTTTCAAAGTTGATGATGGGATGTGGACGATCTTTCTCATCACAGTGAATAATTATAGCATAATACTTGGCATCCAATTAGATCTTGGATACCAAATCACCATTCATTACCAAGAATGACGACGTTTCGAAAAAACTACCGAGGTCTAGTTAGATTAGGACAAAGTAGGAGTGTCTAATTGGCTATTAAGTTCATTGCGGAAAAGGTTTTTTGATTTTTTGATGTTTGTGTGTTTTTGATTTAACAGAATCAGGGTTTGCTGTGTTGTTGTGCTGTTTTTTGTGCTTGTTGCATTTGCAGCACACCTTTTTTTTGCAAATAACGGGTATTATGTTTTATTCTAATTTATTTATTATAGTGCCTCACTAAGTTTCCATTTGGCCCAATTTCAATCGTAAGTGGTTATTAATGTAATTGGTGGGGGGGATCGGATACTTAAGCAATTAGAAAGCACAGACAGCGCGAGAGAACAGAGATATGGGGAGGTACAAAAACTTTTTATTGCCCTACGAAAGAAATTCAATAATACTCTAGCTCTAGATGTTGGTTTAAGATAGGAAGGATACGTTACCCGTGGATTTAACGGGTGTATGTTTCGGGTCTCCGTGTGTTGAGCTTTTTTCTTGTCCACTCAGCAAGTAAGGTAAGTATTGCTCTTCCCTGTGGGCATTTGTTGTATGAGCCTTTGAGCACTGAATATTTATTAATGCCCTTCTCTCCACAGGAATGACAAAATTAATTACTGATACTGGTTGTTGATTGCTTCCAGTGGCTGGTCCTTTGTTTCTGCAGTTCCTCGTCAGATGACCCACCCTGTTGCAAGTCTGACACTTGACAGTGCAAGGTCCTGTGTGATGCAGAGTGCATTTTTTACACAAAGGAAGGCTTCCAGTATACCTACTATTTTTAGTTGAGGTGGCAGCATAAGACCTGAAGGTTTCCTGTCTTTTATTCTGCCATATTGCGGTAATCATTGTTGCGGTTGTTATGGTTGTTTTGATAGTTGTTGATGCGATTATTAGGGTAGTTGTTGCTGTTAGTGGTGTTCCTTTTATCATCAAAATTTCGTTTGTGATCATTGATTTTGTGCATACAATTGTGCTTTGTTACCTGATCTATCAACCTCTGAGTTATGGTAATGGCTTCCTCCAAAGTTTGAGGCTTAGAGGCGGTAACCATTTCCTTTTAATACTTCTGAGGTATCCTCCGATGAAACTTCCATGGAGTTTCTGGTGTTTGGTACCATGTTTGGGCATAAGACTGCTAATTCCTGGAATCTTCTAACGTACGTTTTAAGATCATTTCCTTTTACAGTCAGATTGTAAATTTCATCTTCCATTTTCCTGACTTCAGTTCGAAGACAATACTTATTTGTTAAGAGCCTTTTCAATTCAGTCCAGGTGGTCTTGTTAGCTTGTTCTATTCTAATAGGTTGGGCATATGCATTCCACCAGGACAAGGCATCATCAATCAGGGTACCAGTAGAAAATGTCACTTTATTTTCCTCGGTACAGTTGCTACGAGAAAATACTGATTCAGTCCGTTCAAACCAGTGAATGAGGCCAACTGCTCCTTTCGTACCATTGAAGTTAGAGTGGTTGACAGCTTTGAACTCTTTTATAGTTTCCTTTTTCTTGCTTATAGGGAGTTCACAGTAGGTCCCGGTGTTCCTATTAGGAATGTAGTACTTTCCATTGTTTGCAGCTTAGTGCTTTTTAGAGCTGCGGTAACACTGGTTAGCAACTAGTTTCTGATGGGCAGCCTTGTGATGGCTGGTTCTTTAGATTGTTGTCTCTTTTGGGGGAGGCATTCTATCACATAAGACAATACGTTAGTAGAATGTATCACAAGTCTTTCATTTAAAATTGCTTAGAGTTCGAAAATATAAACATGTCACAATTGTGATATATAGATACTTATTTAATATGAATTCTAACAAGCATCAGACTTATTAGTTCATTTTCTAGGGATTACGGTAAGATTCATAATGATGAAGACGGAGATGAGGAATCGTAATATAGGATATAGAATGAATATGAAACAATGAAGTACAACGGGATCACCATTATATTATATCATGAACAACTTGCCTTTGTACTGTACATAGTCAAAAATTAACAAGTGTTGTTATTTATACCACACATCCCATGGCTAGGTTCTACAAAACTATAAAAAAGATCTAATCTAGTAGGCCGGTGGTCCCTTCCTGGCTGTTCTTGTGTTCATAAGATTGCATTTCAGAAGACTTTCCTTATCTGCTTGGTGACGAAACCTTGGATATTCTTTGTGATTTGTGCTAGGATTAGCAAATCCTGAAGCGGCCAGATAGCATCTTGTTGTTATTTCCAATTTGCTTTCTTTGAAGTTTAGTAATTTAGGATACAGAGCCTCTTGGAGGTTCCAGTTTCCAGATTGTCAAAATCTTCTTGTTGATCACCCGACCTTTTCCAAGGACCATTCTATTTTGTCTTTCATGTACTCAATGCGGTCAAGAGAGAGCTCATCTAGGTGATTTAAAATTTTCCTTAACTTGTTCCTTGTGACATTCCAAACTTGTCTTACGAGAGCTTTCTCCCATCTCAAATACTTGAGGTAGGGCAGAAGTAAAGGAGGATGATCGGCCACGGCCTCGTTTCTTAGGTGGAAATAATTCCTCAGGAAGAAAGAATTCTTGAGGATTAAACATTACTGATAGCATTGGAGATGGAGGCACAATAGTTGGCGGTGGAATAGGTGATTATTTAGCATAATATGCTGCATGACCTTCATATAGGGGTCATCATGAAAAAGTGAAGAGTTGTGTGGCAGCTATTAGAACTAAATCAATATGAGTTATTTAAAGAGCAGAATAAGTATTTCCTGGTGAAGCTAGTGGGAATGGGGGGAATAGTCCAGGGATTAGCCGGGATATAGTCCGAATAAGTTAGAGGAAAAAAAAAAGCTATCTCAAAATTGGAAGTAGGGTGGTACGGTGGAAGAATCACTGTAGTTAACAACCAGCAGGTAAATAGACATAGTTATTTATATAATAGTATAATAGTTATGTATCTTACATACTATTCGGGAGATGTTATGGGCACGGAGGATTTCTTGGATGAAAAAAGAAAAGTAGTGTATAGTTAGGTTTCCACCTTGTTCTTTATAACTGTGGCTCTTGATACCAATCTGTAACACCCCCATTTTGACAAATTAGCCGCGGGAAGCTAAATCTGGAGGTATTATTTCATTGTACAGGGCAGTCTAATCATAGGGACGAACATGACTCATAAAGAGACGTTTTTGTAAAATTTAGTTACCATTCATTTATTCATCAGAGTTTTACAGGAAGAGAGGTCCCAACATCTAGAAACATAAAATTTGAATGATAACAGTTTAGCCATCTTCAAGTCCGTGCCACTCCGTGCCATAAATTGCTCAATTACCTGAGATAAACATGCTAAAAAGATCAACACAATGGTTGAGTGATATTCATAGGTTTATAATAAACAGTTTGAATACAAGTCATCATGAACAGTGGGTTACTTTGTTATACACCCATAATAGTAATAATTGCAATGAGTACAATTATTACAGAAAATGGTATTATTGCCCTAAGCTCATGTCATCGAGGCCTTGAGAAAATCAATAATCACAAGTAGTTGCCCCAACGGGTGCCTTTGCCAAACACCTGCATAGTGATTCAAATGAAGTGCGTATGGTTACCCCTATGAACGGGTACACCAATGAAGGAGTTCAGTCCCAAATATATCTATTCACATCGTTCGCGCTTACTCCGAAAAAAAGTAATTAACAGTTCAGGATAGTGGGGTCTTACTGGCAAAAAGTAGGGACTTAGGCAATATTATTTTAGCGATAAGATATAGTTGGAAAAACACTTGTATTCTTGGTTTATAGCATGTATCCCCTGCTGGTTGTGAAACATTAGAAGATTTAAAATGCTGAGGCTATTGAACTCACTTAACAGGGGAAAATCTGATTGATGGCAAAGTATATCAATGAACATGCGTCCGTTTATAGTAGTACGAGTTTATCTACCCTGGGCGGGAAAGTTCAGTATTATTAAAAGTAAAATACGGCTTCACACACGCATCTGAGGGTAATATGTCCAGTCTTAGTTTGATTGTTTATATTTCAAAACTTCATAAAGTTTTAATGTAGTATCATTTTGATTTATTTATTGTGGAAATATTGCATCACTGTTCGGGCTATCATAATTCAGAGGCCATGTAATATCGTTTGAGGAGCCAGGGCACTTTAAATCGTAAACCCAGCAAACTCGTCAAAACAAAATACCCAAATGGAACCCTCACATGTGAACTTCTCTAGTAACGCGAACGTTTTATAGTTTAAGTTGTTCTTCAAAAGATTAGTCGATGTTTAATTACGTTAAATATAACGTAATTGTTTAATAATGCGCGACTCGGATGATTAAATAATGATAAATGTGTAGGGTTTTAACAAAATCGAAGTCTTATAATATTTATATATTATTTTTATAATTTTGTATAAAAATATTATGTTTTTATTTTTAAGAATACAAAAATGGCAATATTATATTACCCTTGGTTAATAAAAAGCTTTACCAAGTTTAGTCCTTTATATAATAAGTATATATAAATTAAACTTTTAACTTTAGAACTTGGCAAAACAGCCCCTTGTAGTTATAACTTTTAGGAAAATAACATTTTCAGCCCCTCTAGTTATAAATTTCAAAAAGTTACGATATATACCCCTATGTATGAAAACATCTGCAAATCAAGTCCAAAGTTCATAATTTTGATATTTTTGAAATCCAAAAGAGTTTTGCAGCTTATGGCTTATTAGAATAAGCTAAAATAAGTAGAGTTTATGAGCTTATAGCTTATAAAAAGGGCTTGTGAACTAGAAAATCCAAAACGGGTGCGTTTGGTTTAGGAAAACCAAAAACGCATGGGTTTGTGGTTCAAGGGATCAAACATGAGTTTATATAGGTTCTAACAAGGCTAATAAAAGTTCCAAAATAGACCATGAGCTTATTGAACAAGGTGAGGACTTACAACTTAGAAAACAGGTCGAATTAGGGATTTTGGGTTCGAACGCCTAGAAAATAACTTCAAGACCTTCCTTCTCTTGATTATTGGCTTCTAAGGGCTAAGTTCTTTCTTCCTTGATCTTTTTTAAGACTCCATTTGTATGTTTGATAAATTTTGAGGTGTGTTTGAATGGGGTGGGAGTTTTGGCTATTTATAGGGTTGAATGTCCCTTAGTGCCCAAGTTAACTTGGTGTAGAGATCAAGGGTGACTAATGAAGGCTATATGGTGAGTATTAAGAGCTAGGAAAGTAGCATGAGGAGGTGTAAGGGTGTGGAGGGGGTTCGGTTATCATAGGTGGTGACAAGAAGACTTGGAGCTTAAGGGTGGTGGTGGAGGTGCTTGTAAGGTGGTAGGGTGGTAGCTTAAGGTGCTAAGGAGGTGACTCATAATGGAGGAAGGGTGCTAGCTTGGTTTGGAATGGTTTAAAAAAAATATTAAGGGGTGACGGGTGGTTTAGGGTTTCGATTTAGGGTTTTAGGACGTGGATTAGGGTTTAGGATTAGGGTAATTAGGGTTTAAATGTTGTGCATTAGGAGCTTGTACTTAGTGCTTAAGTGGGGGTAAGAAACTAGAATGAATTTGGTGGGGAGAAAATGGTAAAGTTTGAATTCTATGCTTAATGGACTTGTACATTGAGCTTTTATGTGTTGTACTAGGGTTTATGGATAGAAATTATTATTCAAATGCGTTCCGTTGTGCTAGGTATTTGTACATTAGCCTTGTGTTTAGTCTCAATTTATTGAGTCGAACAAGGAAGCTGGTCACTCTACGATGGAGCTTGGTCTTTAATGAGTTATTGTTTGTAAACATGATAATATCGGGAAATCGGCTAGATTGATAATCTAATATTGTATATTGTTCGGGTTTAATCCCACAAAGAAATCCCAAGCCCGTGGTCTAGTTAATTATCCCGCACGTCACATGTAAATGTGTAGGGGGTATAGTTATTCATTTATATATTAGAGTTTTTCGTAAAAATTATTATCTATTAGAGATATTTTTCTTTATTAGAAGAAAATATCTAGTTTTCATTTTTCCTAAATCTAATTTCTTTCTTTTCTCTCTCATCTCTCTCTTATTTTCGTCTCTCTCTCTCTCTAGTTTTCTTGATTCGTGTTTCGTGTTATGAAGTAAAGTATTAATCGGGAACCTACAATTGGTATCAATCGCCTCGGGTAGATTTTGTGGTTTTTTTTGTTGTAAGCATATTGGATTCGAAGATTTGGTTGTTGCATCACTCGGCAAAATTGTTTCTTTTGTTTTGATTCGGCTCATTCAAAGAGAAAGCCAAAGACGACTTGTTGGTTAGTTTTGGGGTCCAAAAAGTTAGTTTTTTTTTGTCGCATCAGTGAAAAAAGCTTGCACCGAACGAGTGGAAAACGTTAGGACCGAACGAGCGGAATCGAACGAACGGACCGAACGAGCAGACCGAACGAGCGGATCGAACGAGCGGATCGAACGAGCAGATCGAACGAGCGGATCGAACGAGCGGATCGAACGAGCGGATCGAACGAGCGGATCGAACGAGCGAATCGAACGAGCGGATCGAACGAGCGGACCGAACTAGCGGACCGAACGAGCGGACCGAACGAGCGGACTGAACGAGCGGACCGAACGAGCGAATCGAACAAGCGGTATCGAACGAGTGGGATCGAACGTGCAATTTTTTTTGACCGAACGAAATTTTTTTTAGAAAACTTGTGTGACGAAAAGGGTTTCAGTAA
>BQNB010061423.1:0-36500 GCA_026074375.1 Tanacetum coccineum | reverse complement strand
AAAATTAATTACCCGCCCCGCGATGGATAGTTTAAATCTTCCAACTAACCGAACCGAACCGCCCCGTGAACACCCCTACCTTCGGGTATTAGCCATTATTATGAAGATCTGAATGTTTGGTATTTGTTTATATCAATTTCTTGATTTATGCTTGTTTATGTTTATCAATTTATACTTGTTTACGCGCTTTTGTATGCGACCTATCATTCAACTGGATCTAGCTAAGTGGACCAAGCTGATCTAGAGTCTGGGATAGCTCTCCATATAGTAATTTATACACCTAGAATAATAGTTACACAAATATTGTCCTTCTAAGTCTGTGTCTAGGATACGCTTCAGGCTTAACTAGTTAATTAGATATTGCCAATGGTTTATTGATCGTGTTGACTAGCAGGTGACCTAGATAATTCAACAAATAACGTTCTAATTCCATTGGATAGTTGGACAAGTGGACTACTAGTGTATAGATTGCCATTAAGCGGTAAGTGGGTAAAGTCTTTATGAGCTAGGGTTTAACAAGATCACCATTGCTTTAATCCCTAAGATAGATTATAATCAGCAAATAAGGATGCTTTATGTGGATGCTTTATAAGTGACTGAATTAACGTGTCTAGGTCTTAGGATGATGTAATGCCTAAGTCTTAAGAATGATATGCCACCTCGAGAGAAGAAATCATTGCACTAAATAAACAAACCAACGTTCTAATCGGATTAATAATGGTTAATACAGTTTTCTTATATAAGGTTCAACCGCTCTTTTAATCTTTGTAATTCTCTTGTGTGGTAATAGTTACTTGAATATAATGAAACGTCACCAATCAAACCGTGCCAGTCTCACAGCTGAACCCCCCCCCCCCCCCTTTTCCCTTAGATTAAGGATTAGACTTGACATAGGATAACATAGGATAAGAAAAAATTAACATAATTAGATTACCAAGATATTAATTAATTGGATAGATTAAACTCCGGCTCTCAGTGATCGATACTATACTTACCACGAAACTACTACCGATCGGGTACACTGCCCGTTAAAGTGTTGTTTTTGGTTGAGTCGGCAAAATATAAATTTAAAACTTGAATCATATAAAAAACAACCCTACACTACAACACATCAACCTCTCCATTGGGCAGTTTGACTCAGTCAACTTCTACAGTTTGAGTACACTCTTAGAGCAGTTTGACTTGTCAACTTATGCAGTTTGACTTGTCAACTTATGCAGTTTGACTTGTCAACTTATGCAGTTTGACCAGTCAACACATGCGGTTTGATCAATTAACCTTCAAGGTCAAATTCATTTAGACCACAAGCCCTTATTCCACGATTATGATTACATGACAATGTTATCTAGACAATGTTCATCCGTTAACGATAATTCATTACAACATTTATCCTAGATTAACAACATTCAATCCAAAACACAACACTTAATGCTAAAACGATCCTATAACATTAAAGATTCACTAAAAAGTCCAAACGGCTATGGATTTGGATTTTCATGTCAAGTGATCACGAAGTTGATTTGGTATCCCTTATTTGAGATTGAAGTGGGTTTCACGAAGGCATCTACTTATTTCATCATTAATACTTCCTTCTACTTTCTACCCCTTTCTTCAAACCCAATCTATCGATTGATGACTTGCTTGAACATATACAACTTATGATTGAGACTTGGATTATCTAGTTATACCCGATGTAAGGAGTTACATTGCAGTACTCACGGGTTATATCTACCACTTAAAGGAGTTACATTGTAGTACTCAGTGTCACACGCAGATGCAGATGTGGATAGTGTCAAGAGGTGTGGTACTTCTAATACTTTTGATGTTGGGTATAGGGTACTAAAAGATTTAATCTTGCACCGTTCTTCAACATCAACAGTGCAAGCTTAAGTAACAAATTTAGGGGATTTTACTTCATTTTCAAGTTTGGTATATCAGGTTTACTTCACCAAGTGGTCACAACAACAGGCGACAGAATACGAGGTTGGTAAGTTAGCCAGAGATTTTAAAGGATGAGATGTGATCAACAATTCTCACGGGATATTTGAAGCTACAGAATGTCAATGGTACTTCACAGTCTAAGTAAAACCTTTCAAAGTTCTTTAATGTCTTTCATAACTTTTTCAAGATTGTTGCTTATGACAAGAACATCTCGAGTATATGGTCGTACAAGTCAATGATGCTTCCGAGATTTCAAAACCATCATGGGGGAAAATGTGTACTTTGATGTAATCAGGTCAACTTCTAGTGGGAAGTAGTGTATACTACTTTACTTTGTATGGTTTGTGGAATATTCTGCATGCGTGAGAAGAATTATTGCTGATCTCTTTCATGTTCCCCCGGACGAATATTCACCAAGACCAAATGTCATGATACAGTATAGAAGCAGTATTGGTTGGTGTGGTTGACTGATTCTTCTACAAAATTCCGATGTGCACTTTAAATGTCAATGTTAGAAGATCGTCCAAGCTACATCAAAGTTTTAGAATCTGCTCAAGATACGGATGTTGGTTTGTGGGGAAGCTGATTCAGAAACTTCGCCAAAAAGGAGTCTATGAAGAAAGCTTTTCAAGACATGCTGCAATTGGCATTGAAATATCGGGGGAGCCTCTTATGTAATTAGCATTGAAATACACCAAGATAGGTCTCGTGGGATATTAAGCTTGTCCCAAAGGGATTATATCGACAAAATCCTTACGAAATACAACATGCAAAATTGCTCTCCAACTGTTGCCCCTGTTGTTAAGGGTGACAAATTTGGTGCATACCAGTGTCCTAAGAATAAGTTAGAACAAGAAGAGATGAGACTTAAACCTTATGCTTTTGTAGTTAGAAGCCTTAAGTATGCTCAAGTATGTACACGCCCTGATATTGCATACATTACGGGTATGCTTGGATGTTATCAGTCCAATCCAAGAAAGGAACATTAGAAAGTAACTAAAAAGGTTTTATGATATCTTCAAGGGACTAAAAACTCAATGTTGACTTACTGACAAACGAATAACCTAGAAGTCATAGGTTACTCAGATTTTGATTTTGCTAAGTGTAAGGACTCTTTAAGATTCACATCAGGGTACATCTTTATGCTTTCAGGAGGTCCTACATCATGGAGGATTCATAAGCAAGAACTCACTACAACTTCTACTATGATGGCTGAATATGTTGCATGCTATTACGCAACTAGTCACGCCATATTATTGAGAAATATAATTTCTAGAGTAAAGGTAGTTGACTCTATTTCAAGACCCCTCAGACTATATTGTGATAATAGTTCATTTGTTAGATTTTCAAACAACACTAGTTCCACTAGAGCTGGTTTATATCTCAAGACTAAGTATCTATATGTTCAAGAGAAGGTAGAAGAGAATAGCATTGTCATAGAGTATATTATCACTCATGACATGTTAGCAGATCCGCTAACTAATGGTTTACCACCCAAGCTCTTTTTAGAGCATGTTGCCGGCATAGGTCTATGTGATAGCTAAATTTAAGGATTTTATTGTTTATTTTGTTTTCACGCCATGTTGAAGTTTGTTATTCTCTAGTTTGTGCATTTATATTAAGATCTTATGAACACACAATTATTTTGGATCATTTTGAATGGATTTATCTTATTACCATTTCCATATTTTTTTTGTGAGAGATTGAGTAGGGATCAACTCCCACAAAAATTCCATCATCTTGTAAGAGAATTCGATAGAAGATCAAAGTTCCACCGGGTGTTCCTTGGCATTCTCCTCTCTCAACTCAAGTAAGTCTTTCTTTTATGTTTATCGAATCATTGTTCTTGTTATATATACACATGATTTTGGATTAAATACAACAAGGTATTCATAGCTTTTTGTTGGTGATTATGTTAATATAAATATTCACGTAAAAAAGATATTTACATTTAATGATCTTTAAGTTTTGATAATAACAAATATAATGTCATACTACGTAAAAGTTTACGTAAATAAGTTATTTAGTCGTAAGTTTATTTATCGACGTCAAATCACTTAAGGTATGGATATGGCATTATAAAAAGTAGTTAGTGATCAAAGAAAAATATTTTGTCTTGCATACAGACTTAATCCTTTGCATAAACTCTGTATATGCCAGTGTTTAGGATAGCATAATTCATAATGGTACAGGGTTTTATCTTTGACAGTGATGATGGTGATGCAATTTATATTGGGTTGATCATATGGATGTTTGGTATTCAGTAGAGGGCTAACATGTATGTGGATGATCACTATACATGGGTCTTCCCTTGTTCTGGTCATACCAAGTATGTGAAATAATGGTGTTCTTTGGCTTGTAATAAGGATGTGTCCTATGGATTTGGTGCTCTTTGTCACACCGTCAAAACATGGCGCAGCGGAATAGGAAACATGAGGGCATGATGTTGTGAGTAATCTCAAACACAAGTACAAGAGAACGACCACTAAATGGACGTTTTAAAAATATACATCGTTTATTAAATAAAAGAACGAGTTTTACATAATTAAAAATAATCAGAGTTAAACGGTATTTAATGATGCTCATAACATCAATGATTTAATTTTTATAAAAGTTTTGTGTAATAAGGTCATGAATGCATGCTGACTCCGAATGCGCTTCAAATAATCCTTACAAGATAGATACATGAGATAAACATGCTTAAAGGGTCAAAAATAATGTTGGTGAGTTCATAGGTTTAAGTAAAACGTTAAGTATGGACACAGTTTTGTTTAGAGCGACTAATGTAGCACATACAATAGCAAAAAAGTGGTTACAGTAGTACTAAATTAAGACACTGAAGCTAATAACATAATGCACCAAGTATGCCAAGTAAAGTATCTTAGTAGGTGTCTAGATTCACCCAAGTTTTGAGATGGTATACGTCTGTATAATCGGGACACTGATACAATTAAGAGCTACTTACCCGGATGGGGATGCTAATCCAGATTGATCTATCTACAACACTCTCGCTAACAACATGTACACACAATCAACAATATCAATGGGCAAAGAGGGCTATCGGCACTTAAACTAATCCGTAGTATTTAAAAGTAACACATCCAAAGTAAAAACAGAGCATGTATCTCACACCATAGCTTAATAAAAGTATTCGTAAAACAAGTAAAAAGTGGGGCTATGAAATTCACCTTTTAAAGAAGGTGAATCCGAAATAATCAGCAACGAAGAAGAGTACGAAAGTCCTAAACGCCCCCCCTCCCCTTTCCACCCTTAACTCCTCCCCTCCCACCATTGACCCCCCCCCCCCCACCTCGCCAATACGCGTTCACCCCCCCCCCACCTATTGCCCCCCACACGTTTCCCCATTCCCCCTTACATCGGAGAGTTCTCTTTCTCACCCTACGCACAGATAAGCCCACCCCCCTAGCCCCCCCAACCCCCTGCCCCCCACCCCCAGCACCCCCATCCCACCCCCCCCCCTTTCCCCACTTGCCCCTCCTCTCCCACCCTTCCAATAGATAGACCCCCCCCCCTTAAGGAACCCCGGAGCCGCGAATTGCGCCCCCCCCATACCCATACCTAAATTCCGTTGTATCCCCCCCTCCGATACCCACCTCCCCTTATCTCCGACATTGCCCTTTCCCCCCACCCCTCCCCCCACCCCATCCCTTTCCCCAATCCCCTATCCTTCAAACATGATCCCCCAAGGACCCCCTCGCCACCGTATCCCCCCCCCCCCGCCCTCCGACCACCTCCCTTAGTTCCCCTACCCACCTCGCCCCCCCCTCCCCCATCCCCACGCACCCTCCCCTCCCCCAACTTTGCCTCCCCCCGGCACCCCTTATGCTCATCCCCCATCCCTACTTTAACCCGGCCCCGCCCCCATCAGAATTACGGCTACTACCACCCCCCCGATGTCCTCCCCCCCCAGAATATTATCCCCCCCCCCCCGACCCCCCCACCCCCCCCCTCCCCCCCCACCCTATAGACCTCCCCCCTTTCCAGCCCCCCCCGAATCTCACCCCTTCAGTAAGTACCCCCTACCCCCCATTATCCCCCCCCCTCCCCTCTCCAGGACCCCCCCTACCCCCCTCCCGCTTCCCCCCCCCCGTCCCAGCTCAACCCCCTCCAAGAATCCCCCCCCCCCCGCGCCCCCACTTTCCGACCTCACCAACTCCCCCCTCGTTACGCCCCACACCCCCCTTCCCCCGTAGGTTCCCCATTTTAACCCCCAACCCTGCCCTCCCCCTGATCTGATATATATCTTCTCTATTACATAACACCTCTCTCTCTCTAACACACAACAACTCTCTCTATTTCTCTACAGCCACCCACACACCACCCCCCAGCCGTCGCATCCACACACTAAACAAACTACCACATCGCGAGTGAAGGCACAATAGCTCGACCACAGCTCCAAATAGCACCTCTAGCCAACTGGTCACTCTTGTGTTGAGTCCACACGATCCTAACAATTCTTACCCCACAGAAGGAACCACACATCCAACACGACGAGTCTTCTCTGCTCGTGCGATTCTCAAAATCCCTCTCCAGACCACCGTGTCCCTCTAATGTATACTCTATTAAATTTACTCCACATCTATCTATATAACCAAAAAAGGTTTTAAAATAAGGGTGTGCGCGCGCGAATCCACCATCACCGAGAAAAAATACCTTATACATACCATATCAACCTAAACATGAAGCCAATACGACCCCAATATAGCGGAAGAATAAATAGTGAGGGAAATATAAATTTTTATTATCACAATTTAACTATAACACACACACAACGGTGGAGAGATAAGAGAGAAAGTGAGAATTCACAAAAAGAAGTGAGAAGTATAAAGTATATAAAAAAAAAAAATAAAAGATCTATAGAAAAAAAAATAGAAAGATAAAGACAAAATGTTTCTATGAGAGGGAGAGAGAGAGGAAAAAATAAAAAAAATAAAATAATAATTATTATTATAAAGCTAATACCTGAACTGACCTCATAGAAGATACCATATTAAAAAAATATAAAAAAAAATACATAAATATTAAAATTTGATGGATTAAAATATAATAAAAACATAAAATACTAATCTAAAAATAAAAAAACCATCTCTCTCTAACATACATGTAACAATAATTATATGAGATAATGTAGTATAGAGAGGTTCACACAAAATGTCAGAAAAATATAACCAAAAATAAATAACTAAACAAATAAAAAAATAATAATAAAAAAATATAAACCTCAAAAATAAAACTTAATAAAAACCCATATAAAAAAAAAATAAAAAAAAAAAAAAAAAAAAACAATAATGAGGAAAAAAAAAAAAAAACAAAAACAGACGCACTCTCCGTCCACCGCACCCCCAGCTCTCCTAGCCCCCCCCCACCTCCCCCCCGAACCTCGAGTCCCCCCCCCACCCCCCCCCCTAAACCCCCCCCTCCTACCCCCCATATCCACTGGCAACTTCCTCCTCCACGAACACCCCCCACCCCACCCCCGTTTACCCCCCCCCATCCTACCCCCTCTACCCGCCAGCCTCCCCCCCACTAACCCCACCCCCCCCCATCCCCGCAGCCCTTTCCTTTCCACGCACCCCGCCCAGTTATTCCTTCCCGCGATCCTGCACTGCCCCGCCCCCCCCCTTACCACCCACCCCACCCCCCCTTTATCCGTTCCTAGGTAGCGGCCCCCCTACCCCCAAACACATCCCCCCCCGGTTGGCCCTAGCCCAGCGCCCCCCCCCCCCCCCCCTACCTCCAAAGGTCCTCCCATTGTGCATTACCCCCCTTCCCCGTCCCCACCCCCCCCCCCCCACACCGATTATCAGAAAAGTTATGGCCCAACATACTCTTAACCCTCCCCCCCCCCGCCCCACCACCTCCCACACACGTATCACCGCAATAACGGTTTCGCCCCCTTACCCCCCACCCCCCCCCACCCCCCATCGCCCTCCCCCCCCCGTCCTAGCCACCACCACCGAGTTCTCCCAGTCATGCCAACCCCCTTCCCCCGCCCCCGCTTCCCCCCCCCCTACTCATTTCCTTCTAATTAGCCCCCCCCCCACCCCCATCTAACCCCCCCGCCCAACCCCTGCCCTTCGCCCGCCCCCGCCCGCATAGTCCCCGACCCCCCCCTAACCTCTCCCCCCCACCCACGCAAATACGCCGTGGTTTACTGCCCTCCGCCCCAAACCCCCAGCCCCCGCCCCCAATCGTTACGTCCCATGAATCCTGATCCCCCGCATCCTATAAATTCCCCCCCCCCCCCCTTCTCCCCCGCCCCCACCCCTCCCTTCTGCCCACCCCCCCCCCTATTCCCCGCCCCCCCTCCTCCTCCCCCCCCCCTCCCCACCCTCAGACCCAATCCCCCCCCCCGCCACTACACCCTTAGTTGTATCTCCCCCCCCCCCCATCCCCCCCCCTCTTACTCACCCAATCCCCATCCCCTCCGCCCCCCATATGAACCATACTACCACCCAACCGCCCCATCCGCAACACCCGCACCATCCACCCAGTCAGACACTACCAGACACAACGTACGATGATACAAGAAAACCCCCAAGATAATAAGCGTCAGGACTCCCCTCAGACAACACGGGTGACACAGAACAAACAAGCGCTCATCCACACCCGCATGTGCAGCACCACCAGCAATATTTTCTATCACAACACTCACGCTAACAACGAGTGACCACAAAAACCACAATATCACTTGGCCAAGAGGCCTATCGGCACTTAAACAACTCCTATTAAGATTAAAAGAAACACATCCAAAGTACAACAGATGCATGTAATCTCACACCCAAGCTAAATAAAATATATCGTAAACACGTAAAAAGTGGGCTATATGAAATTCACCTTTTAAAGAAGGTGAATCCGAAATAATCAGCAACGAAGAAGAGTACGAAGAGACTCAAAACACGACCTAGAATGAAATATAGAATGTCCAACTGATGAAAGCAAAAGATAGTGGGTAAAGATGCATGCGGTTTCAAAAGGTTCTCATCACCAGAACATGATGTTCTTTTTAGACTTAGTACGTCAAAATGTGAACCTCAAAACGTTATCCATTATAAAGATTTCGATGCTACAACTAAATTCATTATATTAACTCAATTTAAAAAAATAGCGTTCTTATCCATATATAAATTAATTCCGCTAAATTTATATTTTGCCTAAAACACGCTAAGTATCTTACCAAAGTCTAGTTACCAATTTTATCCGTCATTCATTAATAATTTATTTTATGTTACTAACTTTAATATATCCTATCTTGCTTATTAATAATACTTTTAGAAAGTTTTCGACGCACATAGAAAAACATAAATGTGATAATTAGATAATTGATATTAAAGATTTTCATGATGCACGTTCAGACTCGAAAACCGCCCAAAAACCTCATTTAAATTCCAATCCGCTCACATTATTTTTATAAAATTTCCAGATTTTAGTCAGGTTTTACAAGAGCGTAACTCCTTCGTTATAAAGATTCACGGAATGGTCAAAAGCTACATTTCAAAGAAGAATAACATTCTGCAAGTTTTCTTTTATAAGTTTTACCTGACTTGGACTCGAAATGGGTTAAAAACACAAAAACGTAAACTGGACAGAATGTGTCGAGACAGTTTTGAGCTGGAAAAATACTAGTTATTTTTTTTTTTTTTTTTATATTTTTCGTCGCGAACTCATTAAGGTCATAACTCACTCGTTTAAGTCGTTTTATTAGCGTTTCTTTTAATCACGGCGTATCGATTTTATTGGTTTTTTATAGTTAAGTATAATAATAAGTTTTTTAGACTCTCGACTTTTTAAAGTGTTTTTAACTTCTTGTTTTATTTCATTAAAAATTTGGACAAGTATTTTCTATCAAAATTGCTCTATAATTTTAGCCACAAACAACACAACTTCAAAACTAGCGCTAAATCCCTTCCACCGACTGTTATCAATGCTCAAACAACCCCAAGACTACCTAATCCCTTCCACCGATTGTTACAATATCATCAAAGACCACTTTTAACACTTATAATCACATTATTATCCTAAAAGTACAACAATATTAAAAATAAACTAAAAACACAAATAATTTGTACAACCTCTTTTTATTTTGTTAGTTTCTTGTAAAAATTATTTGTACAAACACGGGTGATGACGTTTTTGAAAGAACAAGAGATGATGTTTATGAATGAAAACTTATAAAGATATGTATGAAAGAAAATGATATGGCTTACAAGGTGTAGAAAAGTGACGGATTTAACCAGGAATGAACTCGAATATAACCCGAATAAGATCTTGAATAACTCAAAAACAATCACCAAGGAATCACTAGTAACCAACAACTAATATTTGAGAACAAGGAAAATAAAACACAAAGGGTGTGTTTGTTTTGTGGTTCGGTCGAACCAAAGAACAAAGAAGGAAGAAGAGAGAAAATATTTTGTGTGTGTGTTTTAGTATGTGAAGTAATGAGGTGAATGAATGGATAAATATGATGAATGTGGTCATCTATCTAGAATCTTCCCATATGGTATACAAAGTTGTAGGGTTCAAGTTTGTTAAGGGACAAACCAACTTGAGAATAAAAGAGTGAAGGACTTGTATAATTAAGAGACAAACTATCAAAAATTATGGTTTGGTGTTGGGTGTTGAGGTGTGTGGACGAAAAAAACACAAGGGGATGGGGACCAAAATAATCTCAAAAATTTGAATTCTCAAGCAAGGTTGTCTAGATATATATTTAAGTAAAATGCATATGCATGCATGTGCAAGTAAAAATGAACTAGTAAGATTTTCGCATCCCGTAAAAGTTAAAAATACGTGACACAAGAAAATAAAAATAAAAATAAAAAAATATATGTCCGTTAAGTCAAAACATATTAGTCATAAAGAGACTACACTTATTTAAAAGCCGAAACACGTACAATGACGTTTTTCAGTTATACGCGGGGTAACTTCCTGGTTTTACGTAATTTAATTCACACAAACGTAAAAGTAAAAGTAGTACGCAAAATCAAAAAATTAGAATCTGAGAATAAAAATGATTTGTCAGTTGTCATACTCTTGTCTATATACCTTTGTGGCTTCCCACTAAGTGGTGCACTGGTCAGCTTTCTGCAAACAGGGAAGTCTTATATATAAAGAAATGGAAGTCTTCTCTGCATATATGCACTAGTGATTCAATTGATATGGAGTTAAACTTAAATGTTTGTACTAAGAAGAACGGGTTGGTGGTGATTGGTCTCAGTTCTGATGGCAATATGTTGGTGATGAAGACCTGGTTTAAATACTCCCTAGCCCAACTAGAGAGAGCTGAAAGATATGCCTTCTTGCTTGGGTTGGGTGTTGTTTTTGGTCCATGGTTTGTAATCATTAACCTTTATTGTATCCATTCCTATGGTTTATCTTCTCAATTGTGGCTTGAAGAATATAAAGTTTATAAGTCACAATATGGTTCTTATTGTATTGTTCAGTGTATACTGAAGGTTCAGCGTATGCCGAAATATCATTATAAACTGAAGGATTTTTGGATTATGAAGGTTCGGTATGTTAATATTTTTATGAATGCTAGTTGATTTTGTATTTTTATGTTAATATTTTATCAAATTTCTGACCATGATCCGTTATAATAGCAACTATAGAACATCCTAGTTGATTTTGTATTTTCTTACTTAATATTTCAAATTTCTCAAAAGCTTCGCTTTTGGTTTTTAAAAACTTTGTCCAAGTATATCTTGAATAATCATCTACTATTACTAAAGTATATAAGTTACCGCCATAACTCCTAATAGCGGATGTTCCAAATAAATCCATATGTAAAAGTTCTAAACATCTATTAGTAGAAACTATATTTTTATCTTTATGACTTGCATCAGCTTGTTTTCCTACTTTGCAAGCATCACAAAAGTGTTTGTCATATTTTAGCTAAGGTAAATTCCTAACCAACTATTTGGATGACAAATATTAGATTAAACACATATTTGCGTGACCAAGTCTTCTATGCCATAAGGTAGAGTTATCTACCACCGTGGCAAGACATAATTTGTCTTGAGACTTATTTTCTAATTTCATGACATATAATCCATTTTTCCTAATCTCATTTCCTATGACTTTACCAACTTTAATTATTTCACTACCATCTTTCGTGAATAAGACCTTACACTTATTGTCGCAAATTTGACCGACACTAAGTTAATTAAAAGCTAAATTATCTACCTGTTCTACGTTTGATATAGTAAGAGAGTCATTAAAAATCATGCCTTTGCCTATGATCTTTCATTTTAAGTTACTTCCAAAGACAACATTACCTCCATCGTATGCTTTGTAGGTTGAGAATAGACTTTTGTTTCTCGTTATGTGTTTGGAGGAACCACTATCTTTAATCCATTCGCCTGGCTCCAAACAAGTTCTCAATCATACCTCATTTGACGATTAAGCCATGAGATAAGTTCAAAAAACAAATTCAAGCTTTTTGTCCGCAATATCATCAATGGGTCCAAAAATTTATTTGTAAACATCCTTGCATTTTTTGCAATTGATTAGGATATTGAAAATGGATACAATTTCCCCATATGTACGAAAGCCTTGATTTTGTTGGTTGTTCCCAATTCATAGGGTATAAGTTTTGATGAGATGGTTGGCTATGAGTTTCTCCTAATTTGAGTGTGTTTAATCTGTGGTTGAGAAACAAATGTTTCTTCTGAGGTGGAGGTGTTTTCGTCAGACCTCGGATTTTTGACATAACCTATACCCTTTTAGTGATGGTTTTTAAAGGACGATTTTCTTTGACTTCTATCAATGCTCTATTTATTAGTTTCTTCCTAGTAAAAACAAAATCCGATCTAGAAGACATATGTGGACTAAAAACGTGTTCTGTCCCTTTTTCGCCATAGGTGCGACTCCACGGATCGAGGTAAGGTGGATCCGTGCACCTTTATGGTAGATCTGTCTATCGCTTTTTCAGCGGACGATCCAACGAAACTCATGGTTTTAGTTTCGCTTGTTGACGCTTTATCGCTATCAAATCCTAGACCTATTTTACAACTAGGTGGCTTTTGATTACTTAACATTTCTCTAAGTGAATTAGCGCTTTTATCAAATTTAACAAATTTAACTTGAGTTCTTTTAAAGTTTGGCGTTTTTTGATTAAGTTCCTCCACATGAAACTTTATAATGGCAATCTCAACTTCTTTACATCTCATCAAGTTTTCTTAATTATCCTCGTTCAATTCTAAATTTCTTTTTCTAAAAGGATCTCTTTATTTTCAAAATTTTATTCTTGTTAATTGATTTTAAGGCTAATTCACATAACTATCGGAATCTATTTGCATACAATCATTATCAAAGAAGAAGCATTACACAATAATACATAAGAGTTAAGATTTACCTCATTTATCGACGATGAGCCATGAGACAAGTTTCATCGTTGGTTTTGTCTTCGGCGTCATTCTCGCTATCACTCCAACAACCTCCAACAAACACCTTTTGATCTTTGTTTCGTTGAGGATTTGGACAATCACCAATGAGATGATTCGGATCACCGCATCTAAAGCATTTCCTATCACTCTTGCTTTTCTTATCATCCCTTTGCCGGAATGATTTCTTTTCTTCACGTGTTTGCCTAACAAATTTACCCTTTCTTTTAAAGAACTTTTTAAAGTTCCTTACGACCATAGCATATTCTTCGTCATCGCTTTCGGATGTCAAAGTTTCATCATTACTAGACTTTTTCTTAGCTTTTAAGGCAATGGACATAACCCTTTCCTTTTGGCCTTTGTAAATTTTAGAATATTTTTCTATGACTAATTCATATACTTTTAGATTACCGATAAGCTCATCTAGAGCTAGTGATGACAAATCTTTTGATTCTTTAATCGTCGTAACCTTTGCTCTCCATTTAGGATGTAGAGCCCTAAGAAACTTCCTAACATAGTTCTTGCTAGAGAAACCTTCATCAAGAGCTTTAAGACTAGTAATAATAGTGTTAAATCTAGCAAAACCGCTATCAATAGATTATTCTTCAAGGATAGTAAATTGTTCATATTGTTGAACAAGGAGATCGATTTTATTATCCTTTACTTGGTTATTACCTTGATATGTGATTAACAACGATTGCCAAATATCTTTAACCGTTTTACACATAAAAACTCTTTCATATTCTTTTTAGGTAAAGCATTATAAAGAACCATTTTAGCTTCATTGTTTTTAGCAAGTCTCTTTTTAAGATCGTCGGGTTGTTCTTTAAACGGAACAACCTCTAAAACATGGGTGACTTTATTTTGGGCAACCGGTGAAAAATAACCATTCATGATAATATGCCAAAGATCTAAATCTTTTGCTTTCACATAAGTTTTAAATCTATTTTTCCAATATATAAAACAATTGCTTTTGAAAAGTATTCATGATAATATGCCAAAGATCTAAATCTTTTGCTTTCACATAAGTTTCAAATCTATTTTTCCAATATATAAAACAATCGCTTTTGAAAAGTGGTGGTCTTTGCATAGATTTCCCTTCTAGATATTTATCGGAATCCATAGATTGATTCAAGCTTTAATGTACAATATACGTTAAAGATCTTAGGTAACCTGGCTCTGATACCAATTTTGGAAACTAGAATGGGAGGTTTAATAGTTTTACGTTTTAAAATTAAAACTTAGATTGTCTACTTATGTGAAGTCAAGAGATATACACAAGTGTATATGATAGCGATGTAATAAACGAATAAGTAAATGCGGAATATATATTAGCAAAGATAGGAAAGATCAAATCGATGACACAGTGATTTATAGTGGTTCGGCTATGAAGCTCCTTTTTTCCCTACTCCACTCCCTAAGTACCCAACTTGAGAGTTTTCTTCACTATGTCAACAAGCTCCCTTTAGGCGGAGAAAACCGTACACTTCGCTTACACTTTTTTCTGTACTAAGCTTAACACCGAGTTCTACTTTGAGATCGAACCAATCTAACATACTACGTATTTTAAGACCTAAAATACTAACCTATCATACACATATGATACACACAACACAAGAAATTAAGGATAGATAAATATCACAAAAGTGATGACACAACTAGACTAATAATACTTGAAGCTTGACATCTTCGTTAGTGTTCTTCACTAAAGAGTGGAATGATTTGATCATTTGTAATGGATTATGAAACAAGTATAATGATCAAAGAATGTATGAAAATGAAAAAGCTAGAAAGAAAAATATTAGAAAGGGTTGTCTAAAATGAAGACATAAGGTTGGTATTTATAGCCAACATTTGAAATTCAAAATCTGGTCCAACAGCTAGTTCGCACATATCCACGGATCCACCAAGCCCTAGATCCGTCTTTGGTTTTGCTGGATCCGTGTGGTGCAGCTGGGATAAATTTTGTCTTTTTGTGATTAACCTTAAATCTTAACAAAATATTCTTATGTACTTAAAAATCCGATTTATTAGATTCTTCTAGAAGAAAAATATTTCTTAACATAAATAAGGAAAGATTTGAGAAGATTTTAAAAGATTTGGAAAGATTGTTTCCACTTATGGTTAATTCTATTTTGTCTTACATGATTAATAAACTAGCTTATAATTAATCATGTGTTTATTTGAAATCATTTGATTAGAAAAGGTTTATGTTAATGATTAAGTTTAAATGTAATAAAAAATATTTTTCTTTGATCATTAACTACGTTTAATAATGCCATATTTATATTATACCTTAAGTGATTTGTCGTCGTCAAGTAAACATACGACTAAATAACTTGTTTACGTAAATTTTTACGTAGTATGACATTATATTTGTTAGTATCAAAACATGAAGATCATTAAATATAAATATCGTTTTTACGCGAATATTTGTATTAACACGGGGTTTGACCAAAATTTCGTGGACGGTCCGCCTAGACGATTTTGGCGCCGTACTTTTGAAAGGGAACCCTAACTCAAAGTAAGGTGAGTAAAACTCGCATCAAATCCGAAATACTACCCGTTACTACAAAATGCCTAAACTAGCCTAGTAAACCGTAAACGTGAGACGTCTAACCTACGGTTTACTTAGATTGTTTTTATTCAATTTAACGGGCAAAAGCCGTTAGAAAGAATAGAAATTCTCTAGTAGTCAATATCTTAACCTATATTATCAACTAATTTCTTTACCGTGCGCGTATAAAGGTTAAAATTGATATACGACAGTATAAAGAGATTAACCCCTTATACGAGTTTTTGATCACCAAAATAACTTCTTTATTAATAATAATATTTTAACCACCGTTTCTAGACAAACATATTCCCTTAGTAATCTTTTAGATCTTTGCGTTTTATTGTTCTAGTAGTTTAGTTATAGATTATTTTTGCCTTAGGACTTTTGTTTTCCTTTTTTGCGCTTTTATTTAAATTTTAGTCTAAAAAAACCAAAACCTTTGCGATAACTAAGCATCAAACAAAGCTTGACCGACGTATTTCAAATTCACCACTCCTTTAGAACGACAATTCGGGAGATCAATACTTGCAAAGATACTTAGGTATTTAGGTTCATATCCATATCTTTCCACTTTAATAAATAAACTTTTGAAATAGTCAAGTATGATCATAATTTTTTTTTATCACCATCTTCACTATCACTCCAAGCTCCTCTGACAAAATCATTGTTCTCTTTTGGCTTTCTACGTTCACTAGCAAATGGCCTTCTATTCCGCAATTATAGCAAGCTCCCTTTTGTTTCGAGCTTTTACCACCTTTGTTTCCAAAGATATTCTTGCGGCCTCTTCTAAATCTATTACCACCATTACCAAATCGGTTGTTGCGCCCGAGTCGATTACTTTTACGGAAGAACTTGCAGAAGTTCCTATCCAACAAATTGAATGCTTCTTCTTCTTTATAAAACCTCAAAGGGTATATATTATTGTAATTGTAGTTGTGTTTTGTACATTGGATTGTATATGTATTTATACTAATACTATAGCTTACAGACTAAGCAACCTATCATAACCCAGCTAAGGACGGGCAACAACCTGCAGCTTGGATCTTAGAAAGAGGAATCGAGGAGTTGGTAATGGCTTTGTAAAGATATCTGCAATTTGATCATGTGTAGATATATGTTGAACTCGAAGATCTCCTTGAGCAACCTTTTCCCGAACAAAGTGATAGTCTATTTCCACGTGTTTTGTACGCGCACAGAAGATAGGGTTAGCTGACAAGTATGTTGCACCAAGATTGTCACAACCCAAAGTTATAGAGTTAAAGATGAACGGATACCAAGCTCATGAAGAAGAGCTTGAAGCCATGTAAGCTCAGCAACGGTGTCAGCAAGGGCTTTGTATTCAGCTTCTGTAGAGGAACGTGAAACCGTACGTTGTTTACGAGCGGTCCAGGATATAAGGTTTGAACCAAGATATATAGCAAATCCCCCCGTGGACCGTCGAATCAACTAATCTCCAGCCAGTTCAGCATCGAATTAAGCTTCAAAAAGTATCGAGATTACTCTGGTTCCATAGCACGTCAGTAAAAGCTTGAAGGGTAGAACCAGAAGAACGACGTATGAGCATACCATGTTCAACCGTACCATGAAGATAACGTAAAATCCGTTTAACTGCAGACCAATGATTCTCGGTCGGAGCATGCATATATTGACATACCCTTTGGTATAACAGCAAAAGCGTATGTTAGACCTATGATAGGGTAAGCATATTGTAAAGAACCCACTAATTATTTGATATTTTTACTGGATTAGAAAAGCGTATTGTCATCTAAACTGAGTGAGACACCAGAGGTAAACCATGGGAGAAAACACTGATTGCAGTTAGAAAAAAGACGACCACTTTGTTTGTAATAGCTCCAAAATATACTTCTTTTGAGATAGGATAATGCCGAACACATGCGGAACAATTTCAATACCCAAGAAGTAGTTAAGTGGCCCAAGATCTTTTAATGCAAAAGCGGATCTAAGTTGACAAATTATATTGTCGATAGTGCCCTTATTATTACCTGTAACAATGATGTCATCCACATATACCAGAATGTACAAAAATGTGTCTCCACGCGAATAAATAAACAAAGATGGATCTGTTTTGGAGCCTTTGAAACCGAGATCGAAGAGAGCCTTGGAGAGGCGCTCAAACCAAGCGCGTGGGGCCTGCTTTAAGTCGTAAAGAGACTTATGAAGCAAACATACATGATTTGGTCATTGTGGATTAATAAATCCCGAAGGTTGTTTCATATAAACCTATTCCTTAAGATTTCCATGAAGAAATGCATTCTGAATATCTAACTGGCGTAGTGGCCAGTCATTAGTAACCACAAGTGATAAAACAACTCGAATAGTTGTTGACTTGACAACCGGGCTAAATTTCTTATGAAAATCAATACCTGGTTGTTGTCGATAACCTTTGGCAAAAAATCTTGCTTTATAACGAATGATAGCACCATTCTTGTCCCGTTTTAACCTGTATACCCACTTACCATCAATAACATTGGTAGTAGAAGCATGAGGTACTAAAGACTATGTTCCATTTTTCATGAGAGCATCATACTCTTCTTTCATAGCTTGACGCCACTCCGGAGAGTTGTTGGCAACGGTAAACGAGGTTGGTTCAGTAATGGTAGTAGGGAGGATGGTAGCATGATTTGCGGAAGGATTATAGGGAACCCGATGTTTGGGATTTTGACGAAGATTTGTAGGATGTTGCCGAGTGATGGGAGGTAGTGGTGGTGGTGGTGTGGGTAGTGGTGGTGTTGGTATCAATGTAGTCGATACGGGAGATGGTTGACCATTAGAAGACTCGAGAGAAGTTTAAGAAGTTGGACTCAAATGTGAAACTGATGATGGAGATGAAATCGATGAGCGTGGTGAAGATGGACTTGGATGGTCAGTAGTAGGAAGTACATAAGGTGATTTCGAGGAGTAATAGGGAGATGTTTTCGAAGGGGGTGGGGAAGTTGTTTTAGGGATATCGAAGGGAAATTGTGCTTCATTAAAACGAACATGTCGAGCAATACAAAGACACTCAGTAGAGATATCAAGACAATGATATCCATGATAGGAGGGGATGTAGCCAAGAAAGACACACAGAGTGGAATAGAAATCCATTTTGTGACGATTGTACGGACGAAGATGGGGAAAACATAGGCACCCAAAGACACGAAGAAAAGAGTAGTCAGGAGACTGTTTGAATATATGTTCAAAAGGTGACTTGTTTATCGATGTGCGAGAGGGCATGCGATTGATTAGGTAAACAGCAGTATCAAAAGCATAATGCTAAAAATGTTGAGGAACACATGCTTGAGCAAGAAGAGTAAGACCGGTCTCCACAACGTGGCGATTGCGACGTTCAACAAAGCCGTTTTGCTCACTTGTATGAGGACAAGATCGCAAGTGAATAATTCCTAGCGAAGAGAAAAATGAAGCTAAATTGCGAAACTCAACACCCCAATCGGTTTGAACATTCTTTAATTTTGTTGTGAATTGACGTTCAACCATTTGCACAAATGATTTAAATGTAGAATACATATCAGATTTTTGAGCAAGATGATATATCCACATGTAACGAGAATGATGATCAATACACAACATAAAATATCTATGACATTCAAAAGATAACAAAGGTGCGGGACCCCAAACATCATAATAAACCAAATCTAAAATATTGTTACTTTGAAATCCAGATTCAAACAAAGGTAGTTTTGAAGATTTTCCCAATGGACAAGAATTACAAAAACTTGACAGACTTTTATTTGTAACAGAAAGAGAAAAATTAGAAAACATAGAACGCAAAAGACGTTGATGAGGATGTCCAAGCCGCCTATGCCAAATGGTTGGGGAAGCTCGTACAGCCGAAAAAGATACTTTGTTGATCGACTTAAGTTGAGGAAGAGTGATGGTGTAGAGACCGTGTTTACTGGGGCCGGTGAGAAGAGTGGTGTGTGTAGACTCGTCCTTCACAACAAAATAAGAATTGTGAAATTCAAAAAAGACATCATTATCATGACAGAATTTTTGAACAGAAAGGAGATTATGGGAGATTTCTGGTACGTGAAGAATGTTTTTGAGAGAAAACATTTTTTGTGGTGAGTAAACTTTAGATGAACCAATATGAAGAATAGGAAGACCCTTACCATTGCCAACATGAAGTGCGTCGTCACCATAATATGCCTTCGAAGTGTCCATTGCTGCCAAATCAGGTGTCACATGACTGTTTGTTCTGGTGTCTGAGTGCCAATTTGCAAAGGCATTAGAGGATTGAGCGCGGGTATTTGCAAAGTTAGCGGATGGCTGAGTATGAATAGTAGAAGGGTCACGATTAGGGCATTGTGATAGAATGTGACCAATACCACATCTATTGCACGTACCATATATTCTATTCTGGGTGGATGCCCAATCAAACTGACGACCATTACCACAACCTCGATTTTTGTTACCACGAGAGTTGTTGCGATTTCCATGGTTGTTATTGTTACTCCTGTTGTTGTTGTTGTTGTTTGAACGAGCACCATAAAAGGCTTGTAGGCCAGATGGTGTGATGGGTGAGACTTAGAATCCAAGAGCACTCAATTAAGCAGTCAACTCTGAAAGTTGAGCTTGACGAGCTTCTGGCATGCTTGGTGAGCCCACAGCGTAGTTTGCAGCAAAAGATGAAGTGATGGACGGAGCAGGTGCACGAGTTTTTCCAAGCATATAATCATGATCACTAAGGAGTGCATGAAGCTCGCTAAATGCAGTTGGACTTTGACGGGCAGTGATTGTAGTTTTAAGACAGTTATATTCTACATGAAGACCTGAGACAGCAAGCATAACGAGATCTTTATCCTTTACATGTTCACCGATGGCGGCGAGTGCATCGGTATATTCTTGAGCACGATTTAGATAAGCATCAGGAGTTTCATCACCGTGCATCTCTATTCTCAGAAGTTGTGTTTTGAGAGTGTATTCCCTATATGTGGTACGAGGTGATGAGAAGTGTGGGGTTGTTGTGGCGGCTAAAAAAGTGATCGGAATTATGCCGGAAAAAAAAGAGGGTTGTTTAGGGTTTTGGCTCTGATACCATATAAAACCTCAAAGGGTATATATTATTGTAATTGTAGTTGTGTTTTGTACATTGGATTGTATATGTATTTATACTAATACTATAGCTTACAGACTAAGCAACCTATCATAACCTAATGGGTACAGCCCATCTATATAATTGGGTCGGCTCATCTAGTTTGTTCTAACATTCTTCATCTACGTCTTCATCACTTCCTCATTGACTATCGCTATCATCACTAGTTTGCTCCCTAGTGACCTTAGCTTTAAGAGCTAATGATTTGACCTTTTCTTTGGTGGTATTAGATCCTACGCCATCATTATCTAAGACCATTTCATAATCCTTAAGGTTTCCAATTAGCTTGTCAAGAGGAAGTGTGGCCAAATCTTTGGCTTCTTCAATCTTCATCGCCTTGGATCTCCACTTCACTGGTAGAGCACGAAGAAACTTTCTAACATGATTCTTGCTAGAATAGTCCAAATCTAAAGATTTAAGACTAGTCACGATAGCATTGAATCGTGTAAAGCTTTCTTCAATGGATATTGAGAACTTCTTATATTTTTGATTGAGAAGACCAATCTTGCAATTCTTGACTTGTGAATTGCCTTGGTGAGTGATGATAAGTGTATGTCAAACCTCCTTGGCGGTTTTACACATGAATACTCGTTCGTACTCTTTACGCGGTAGGGCATTGTAAAGAGTCATCTTAGCTTCTTTGTTTTTACCAAGTTTCTTTTTTTGATGATCTTCAAGAAGTTCATATGGCGTTTCCTTCATTAACTTTGTTTTCGAGTCTTCAACTTCAAAGTAGAAATCGCCGTCTTAAATGACTTGACATAGGTCAATGTCTTTGGACTTGGCGTAAGTCTCAAAGTGGGCTTTCCAAAAGTAAAACCATTGGGTTCTAGCAAAGGTGGTCATTACATAGATTACCGCTTAACATAGTTATTCTCTGAGCCATGGAACGTTACTTCAAGTTTCTTTACATAGATTACCGCTTAACATAGTTCTCTTGAGCCATGGATCTTACTCAAGTTTTTCAAAATCCGGAGTTAGGATTTTGGATTTTTAAAAGAGAAGTTTTCAACTTAAAACGACTTATCGGGGAGATTTTAACGCTTGAAAACTTGAGTAAACTGCTCTTATACCAATGGTAGAACCATAGGGAAGGGGAGGTGAATACGTTTCTCTTGACTTCTTTGAAGATTATAAAACTTCAAGTCTCGAAAGAGTCGAGTGGTATAATGATATACTTAGCAAAGAAACAATAAGTAGATGGAGACAGAGAGAGAAAGACACCACGATATATACTTGTTCGAGAAGGGGGGCTTGGGCCTTTCGTACGTACAGTTGCAAATCCACGACTCCGATACTACACTAGTATAATCTTTATGGTGGACTACAAACCGTATTACAATTTAACTCCACCAGCTTTCAACAAAGCCTGACGCTCACAAAGAAGAGTTACTACCTACGGAATTCCGCGCTCGGAATCCACCCTGTTAATACAAATATGCCGTAAAACATTTATTTCTATCTTACGATCTTCTCGTGTTTTGTCGATAACAAATCACAAAATCATTGCAAGTAAAATTTAGAATGCTAAAGATTTAGGCTAATAAGTTTTTCCTAAATTAAAAACTATGAAAACCGTACATGGGGGATGAATATGTTTCCTTTTAAAAATTATGGTCAGACATTAAATGTCATCCTGCCGGCGGTCCCATAAATATATGGGGGCTGCCTGAATAAATCAGGGGCCGCCTGATTTATGGGGACCGCCTGCAGAAGAGGTTTTTGGACTAGATCTTTAGTATCAAATACCCAATCAATGGTGACGCAATATGAAGCGTGTTAATACTAGTTCGACAATAACTATATATATGGCAGTAGAACATATCCAATGACATAAGCATAAACACAATATCCATGACATAAATATAATCACGACAATATAAACTACTAGTCACACAATCATATATATCATGCATATATGAATACAAAGTGGTAAATGTAAATATATGAGTAAAGAGATAAGTAAAAGAAAATGCAAACCGGACATGATGATTTATAGTGGTTCGGTCATGAAGCTCCTCTTCGCCCTACTCCACTCCTCGAGTACCCAACTTGAGAGTTAATTCACTAGTCAACAAGCTCCCTTCTCGGCAGAGAAAACCATACAAGTTTCTTACATTATTTTCTAACACTAAGCTAGATGTCGAGTTCTTCTTTGGACCAAACCCGTTATGTTTTATGGCCCAACATAACAAACCTTGTGTTTTAAGGCCTAAACACATAAACCGTGTCGCTTACATTATTTTCCGACACTAAGCTAGATGTCGAGTCCTAATCTTAGCTAGAATCAATCTACCACTTCACCAATGTATTTTGAGGCCTAAAATACTAACCAACACACACTCAACCCTTCCAAATTTATACACCCTTCGGATCTACACACTACTAAAGATTGGAAGACTTGGACTTGATCTATATGTAACAAATGTTACAAATGGACTTACTAGACTACATAACTTCGTATCTTGACGATGACGAAAGTTATTCTCTTACACATGAGGGAAGAAGGAAATGATAGAAGATTGGATCACATTTAAACAAGATTAAACAAGTTAAATGATCAAAGAATTTAGAGAGATCTAGAGAGAGAAAGAACTGAAAGAAATCTGTGCAAAAGGTTTTCAAAATAGTTGGAAGTGACCTACTATTTATAAAAGCTAAAAATTGTCTGTCTAAAAGTGGCGACCACCAGATATAATAGGGGTCCGTCGGGGACCGTCGTATATTTACAAGGGCCTCCCAGACAGACGCTCCTGTTTTTCTCTTCTTGTGGTGAAATATTTATCTGGTGAAAATCAGACTTGATTTAGGGGGAAAATGACCAGATTTGAATTTTAAAATAATTACCACATAAAACATTTCTTTATAATTCAAAAATAATTTGTCTAATAGATTTTTGAAAAACTATTTTGTTACATTTATAAAAATGTAATGTTTTAAGACAAAAACATAGTTCTTTGATCATCATATAAGTTTAATGTTTGTTTGTACATACCTTACATGATTTACGTCGGGTGCAAACAAATATTGGTGTTTATGTAGACTAGAGATGTCGAGAGATGTAGATGCATGTATGCATTGATGATTTGTGATTACGAGTAACTTGCGGACTTTACGCTACGTATTACAAGTTACATGTTTGTCATCACCAAAACATAAAGGGATCGTATAGATTAAATATCGTAATATTTGCACTAACAATCTCCCCCTTTTTGACAATGACAAAATATGTAAACTATAACACATATTAAAGTTTAAAAGTTACTCGTTTACACTCTCTTCTCCCTTTTTTGTCAAAGCAAAAAGGTATAATGTGGATAATGGTTGGAGCATATAGGTTGGAGGTTTGAGTAGAAGACATGAGAAGAGGGTAAGTGCTTTAGGTATATAGGTTGGAGGAATGAGAAGAAGGTAGGTGCTTCAAGTTTGGTGATTGTGTGTTTCTTAGATAGTTTAGAAAAGGTCATGAGAAATGAGAAGTAGGCAAGAGAAGAAGGTAGGTACTTAGGTTGAAGATATGAGGAAAAGGTAGGTGTTCCAAGTATATAGGTTGGAGGAATAAGAAGAAAACATAAGAAATAAGGTTGAGATGGTTTTGTGTTTCTTGGATAATTTTGAAGAGGTCGTGAGAGATGAGTGGAAGACATGATAGGAATGTAGGTACTTCAAGTATATAAGTTGAAAGTATAAGAAAAACCTGAAGGTTGAAGGTGATTTTGAAGTACAGAAGGTAAAGTATTTAGTGTATTGATGAACCCTTCATCGTATTTGACAATCCCCAATCCTATCTTCCTATAAAGATGAGCTTGCATCATCCTTGTGAAGTCTTCTATCATCACGGTTTAATCAACTCCATGATATTTACCCACATATCTTCAAGCCCCCCTTGCTCATTGCATCCCCATGATAATTACATTCCTTGTATATTGACTCTCACGGATCCATGGATCAAATAAATTACCATCGATGCTCAAGAAGTTCGATGCAATTTATATGAGTAGAACGCTTGCAAGTGCTCCCCCTCGTTGTATGCTCCCTTGTTTGGGGCACCAAAGAAACAAGATAAGGATGTGTGCTACAAAACAAAGTTAGTAGACAAGTGCACATATCTATATAGAGAGATATTAGCAGGGAACTATACATGCACTTTTAGGTGTTATTATTCTAAAATATGACACTTTGAAAGAGAAATGGAGACTAGACACATGCAATCAACAATCTCTATCCGCGTGCTGTGCTCAAGTTCTCTAGATGCGAACTCAGCTCACAGATTATGGCTTTCACTTTAATAAAATACCTATGTATTATGACTCAAAGGCAACCATAGTCATCTCGTGCAATCCAGTCCGGCACTCCTGTACCAAGCACATTGATGTCAGATATCACTTCATAAAGGAACATGTTGAAAAGGGTATAGTTGAATTATTAGTTGTCGGAACTAAATACCAGTTAGCTGACCTGTTTACTAAAGCCTTACCCGAAGATAGGTTTAAGTATCTCATCAGACGACTCGGTATGAGATGTTTGACTCCAGATGAACTGGAGGTTCAGGCAAACGAATCTGCTTGATATAGATCAAACATCAATTTGTATATAATTATCCAAAAATCAAATACAAAAATATAAAACCTAGGAAAACAAAATATAAAATCAGAAAATTTTCAAAAATACCAAAAAGAATCTTCTCGACATGTCTCTTGGAATCGATAACATTTACATACCTAGAAATGTCGATTAACATTGACACGGTGTGTAAATGAAGTTCGAGCAAGAGTTCAAACGTTTCAAAACATGCCATTTCTAATTCTCTTAATGACTTATGTACATCTCAGTGCATAACTCGGACCTCAATGTAAGGAAAGTATATCTTTTTTAAGATAACTTATCCTGTTAACGAGAAAGTCAAGTTTCTCGGGTCTTGGGCACCTATACAAAAAATTCAAAAGTTTTGAGCTCATGACAATGGCTTACAGTTAGTTCAGACTGTAACCCAGACTCAAATGTTAGGGAAGTGTACGCATCAGTGCGCTTACTCTAAAAATATAAGAGAAGTCTTCTATCATGTGCTTTAAAACCGTTGAACATAATTTTTCAAAAAGAACTTTCAATGTCAAATTGTTAAAAATTTAATTTGTGGTATCTTTCCATAATAAGTGATATTTGTTAAAATTATGTGTTCAACACTCCCTTCCTCGATATATTTAACAATTGGTGTGTTTAACAATTGGTAAAATCATGCTCAAAAATGTCATTTTCATAAGTGAATCAATTTTTGAGGGGGAGCTTTTAAAACCAAAAGTCTTTTAATGTATTTTGGGTACATCTCATAAATGTCAATTTTATGTATCCAAAAACATTCAAGTGAAATTAAAATGTAGTATCTCAAATGTCAAGTCATAATATACACCATTCACTAAGGCATCTCACATCGTCTTCAACATATTTGTGGTGTCATATCATTTTTCCTTATAATGTCAAGTTTTTAAAAATCTTTAGTATCCTAAATATATTGTTTAAGGGGAGTAATCAGAAAAATATTCATAATTCATGCTAAGAAAACATTTCTCTCCCCACGAAACTTTTCATGTCAACAAATTTTAATCAATTGGTATTTCAAATACTAAGAGATTTAATATTTTAAATAAAGGGAGAAAATGTGATTAAAATATGATCAAGAATAATGTGATCTTTAAGACTTTAAGTGCATAACTATTTCTTTCATGTGTGAAATCATTTCGAATATCGATGCACATGTGTAGGGAGAGCATTCAAAAGAATCAAACTCTCAAAGTATTAAAAACATCTTTATAAAATACTTTGATTGATTTTCAATGGTTTTATGGTTTCGATCACTATACCCAACAACCAATTAACTCACGACGTCGATAAAGTCATAAGGTGGTTAAGGTTAGGTATAAGTCCTATGATCCAACCAGAACCAGAGGGATCTACCTATGGACATTCCATAGTTAGACTACAAGTCCTTAGGTATGATTGGAGATGAATGAGAATAATGGAATAATGCCGACTAAGATTGAGCTAACACTAGAACAATCACAACAAGGTGTTAGTGATGACTTTTTGGTTAGCATTGAAGGGGTTGAAGAATTAAAAAGAAATGTATGGATAAACGGTGAAAAGAAAGAAGCCCTCCACACACCTTAGGCAGAAACCGGGTCAATACATAATCTATCAAAATCACAATGATGATTGTTGGTATTGAAGAAAGCCGTCATGGACCCAATGATGCAATGCACAACCCTTCCCAGCCATTCGAGTTTCTCTCAAAAGAGACTTGTCTCATTTTTCACGGAGATTCACACGTTATCTATTGACTTTCTCACTTCGAGTTAGTTGATATTGAAAAGGTGGCAGTCAGCTCTAGCCTCTGATTACTAAAACCAAAGTGCACAAATCGAGTCTAGAGCCAAAGGAGATCAAATTATAAATCTCATTAGGACACAATTCATGTATAAAACTTGTTGTTCATCAAAATACAACAATTGATATCAAAGAGTCCTACGCATTATCCTTGTGATCTTGCCAGAACATCAGAGTGATACTCTTTAGTATTCACAATGACGATGGAAATACTTCTAGTGTCATCATCAAATAGCACTGCGGTAGGTGACTTGTGAGATTCTATATGAATCAAACTTGTGATAACTGGATATCGATTTGGTCCAGTAAATGAATTGACGACTTAATCAGAAAGATTGTAACTATCTGATTTACTCTTATCGTGTTGTCTGCTTTGAGACGTTCCGGTAATGAGAACATGCAAGCATGGTGAATCTAATACATTTATGTTAGAATATCCTACGCTTTAAGCTGGAAATCCTGTCAAGGAGGTTCTTCCAAATTGAACCTACCTGAGCACAGGTTGGTCCTCACGAAACCAGAGGTTATTGCAACAAAATCTCGACGAATGACAAAGCCATATTCGTCCATATCTGCTATTTAATACTAACATTCAAATGCAGGTACAAATGTCGGTGTTGCAGCCTCACTCCAGCTAAGTCGGATTCATCATTACCACATGCTCATACTCAAGCTTTAAAAGTCAATCATTCAACATCAAGATTGTTACTGCTAAAGAAGAATGTTATCGGTCAGAAAGCTCAAGTTCATGTCAAATTTAGCAACTCTGATAATCATGAACTTCCTCATCATCAAAGATCTTTAAAGTCAAATCAAGAATCGTCTTCTGGAAAGATTGTTAGCCAAAGAAACATTCATTAGAAGAGATTGTTAGCCTTGATGAATAAGAGGAGTTTGCAAGCTTTCAAGACAAGTATTAGCATGTCGGTCAAAAGCACAAGTTGATCAAAAAAGTCAAATCAAGATGATTCAAGACAAGGAGATGATGCAAGATTAAAGATCTCAAGAACTCAAAGTTAAAAGACAAAGGCAAGATCAAGATCATAAAAGCATGAATGAACAAAGCCATTAGAAACAAGAAAAGACGAAGACAAGACCAAATAAGGCAAAGCTCAAGAGTCAAATCAAGATAACCTCCAACAAGAATGTCAACATTAGGGAGATAAAAGTCGACCTCAACATTGGGGGAGATTGTTAGCCTTATTTTTATATAATTCAAACAAGAATGTCGTTAGTTGTCTTTGTAATAATTAGTCTTGTATTGTAATAGGCTAGTTAGGTTCAACGAGCTTGGACTTAAGCTAATATTGTCCATGTTTCGGGCTAAAAGCCCAACACAAGCCAAGCCCGGCCCAAGAAGAGAGTCCATACGCCTCATGTGGGTATGTGGCTATAAATAGAACCCTCTCCACATATGGAGAGGTGTTGGTTACCATTTTCTCATTTTTGTAATCATACCACTCCTTGTTTCTCTCTTTAAACTTCTTTCTCTTTTCGCTTACTTGGTTCGTATAGATTATAGCTTATTGGTAGCTTATTAGTTGTGTTATGGGTTATAGTATTTGGGATAACATATGATGTAGAGACTTTTATTACGCACATGTTTCTTAGTCCAAGTGGGTCTGTAAGTTTCTATCTTTTGCTCTCAAATGCCCTTATATGAAATAGCATTTTGATTCCATTGTTATAAAAAGAAGCCTAATTAGTGGTTTAATTGGTCTTTAGAAATGTTTAGTGATTAAACTCATGTATATTTGACATGAGTCTAATCAGTACTTTTGCTTTTGGTTGGTGTGGTTGTGTGTTTGTTACTGAATTTTGTCGCTTTTATGTGTAATAATCTGATTTCGGTCGCCTTCAAATTTATAACAATGATTCTACAAATTTCACACATCGTTATTGATTTGTTTTCTGTGTTAATATTTTAAGGCGAGTGTAACTCGGTGTCAACTGGAAATCGACATGACTTTTACCCGACGTTTCACAAGACTCCAAATAGGAAGAAGTTCTTACAAGAAGAATGGGACGATTTCATAGAAGAATCAACCAGACAATTTGTTGCTCAGTTGGCATCTTCTCTGTAACTAACTTTATGCCAATTATCGTTGTAATTTTGTATGGGTTACTAGGCTTGATAGAGTTATGGTTTTTGTCATTTCATAGATGTGTATGTAATGTTTCACGTCTATGTCTATACTCAAGTATTAGTTGGCTTACCTAAAACTTTCAATAGTTTCGAATAATGAATAAATCACAAGAAAACCAGCCATATATATATATATATATATATATATATATATATATATATCCAAATGAGAACTTTAAATAACATACTTTTTTATTTGCTTTTATAACTAAAATCAATGCAAAAGCGCATATGAGTCTGAAATCCAAGCTAACTTTCAGCAATATCAAATACAATTCACAAGAAAGTAGTGAAGATACAGGCTGCTCTTTCTTTCACTCTTTAAAGACTCATTACTTTATTGATATGAGATAGTGTTCACAGTTATATGGTTTATCCCATGTAAATATTCATTATGTTTGGATGTAAAAAAACAGCTTTTGATGTGTTTGAGATTAATTATGAAAATTGCCTATCTAATTATTTAAGAGTGATTATCTGAAAAAGCATTAGTTATTATAGGCAGCCAAAATACACGCTTAATAGTCGAAACATAAAAGTCACATGACATACAGTTTGACAGTGTTTATTGTGACTAAGTATTGTGACATGTACATCTTCTACAAAAAGGAGGCTCAAAGAAGTCCCCTCCCCAACTCACAGAAACTGTACGCAATCAACAATCAGATACAACCCGTGTGCAACGCACGAGTCTGCATGCCTCGTTATTTTTATTTTCAAGTGTGTATTGTGTTAGTGAATTAAAAACTTGTACACTATGTATAGATGTGTGTATGTTTGAAAAAGCAAGTTTGAAAACATTTAATGTCTTAAAATGCCTTAATGCTTTATAAGATGTATAAATTTAGGAGTGTTGAGTATTTATGAGTTGTTTTACACATCATGCATATATGAGTATTTTTATATTTATACTATATATGCATGCATTTAGAGCTGCTCACTGTTACTACTGCTATTTTTGCCAAACACATCTATTAACTTACTGTTAGTTGATTGAAATGGTTTTAAAATTTTCTGGTTTTTAACCGAACATAACCAGTTCAATTTGATATAACTTAACGTGTTAAAGAAAAGGGGGAGATCTCATATTTTCATACTTAATTCACCAATTACATTTTAAATTTAATTTTAAATGAAATAAACGTTTTAGACATACATTTCAATTTTTTTTTCACATACCATTGTCTTCGTGTGTGAAATGCATGTCGTACAATACATTTTGTGCATTTTATAACATGTATAAATAAATAATGTATGTGTAAAAAATGTGAAGATATCATCGATCTCCCTACCAATAGATAAATAATGTCCACTTTAAATTACATATATTTTTAAATTTTATGTATTTTAAATTGAACTATTTTGAGATAGATATATTTTCTTTCATTTTTTAAAGGAATTGAATTTATTTTCTTCATATTTGTTGAGGGTTAGGATATTCATACCCTCTGAAGTGATTCTAATACACTCGGAATTTTTTTTATCTTTTATCTTTTTATAATTTTTTTATAAAACTACGAAATAGAAAGTACAAAATAGAAAATATAAAGTTTGACAAGAAATACGGAACTTAAACAGATAAAAAACAAAAAATACGGAACATAAACTTATACAAACTATTTCACTCTTAATAAAGAATAGACGTGTAATTTTAGAAATGTCCCAATCTAGTATGTGTACTAAAAAGGACTTCCCGTCTGATATTTGAACTTTCATATTCGTGCTAATATGATACATGAAAACTTGTTTTACCTGTAAAAGTTACCAAGTTATACGTTGTAGTTACTTTTGATGAGATGGTCGCTTATGTGGCATTATATAATGTGTTTAAGCCTATACAATAGATGCGAGCTTTTCAAAATGCCTCTTTATGATACGTGTACTAAATAATTAATCATCTTATACCGTTTCATACATTCAACCTCATCCATCTTCAACATCTTCATAACCAAGCACCTACTACCACCATAATAATCGGCTAATAAACCTACAACCATGGCCTTTTCCATCATCACTACACTATAACCAACGACCCTACACCTTTGTCGATGATTATGCTAAACTTTTTAAAAGAAGGGAGTGGATGGGGGTCTTGGCGTAGTGGTTGGAGAGCGTGCAGGGTGGTAGGGTTGTGGTGTGCCGGTGAGTTAGTGTTGGTGATAGAGGTCAAATAAGAGACGTTGAATCATTAGATAAAAGTAGAATAAGGTGTTTGGAACTAAGTTTTAGTGTTGTGGGTCCTAAAAGACCAAAAGTTAAAAATTTTCAAGTTTTAACCGGTAGACAGTATAAGATTGGTTATATTGAAATGAAGCTAAAAGTGTTAGCTAATAAGGCCTATAGGCTCGACCCACTTGTTTAGGCCCATTTAACATTTAGGGTTTTGTTTTATAAATACTCTTGTATTCTTCTTAGTTTATAATTCAATTCAAAAATATTTTGCATTGTATCTTTAGTTTTTACATGGTATCAAGAGCCTAGGTACAAGTTGTTATATATTGTCATCCTCCGGTCATCAACTAACTGTTGATGATCCGGAGGGATCCCGTTTAATGTTCGTTGTTTGCTATTGTAGATCTGTTTGAACCGATTAATCCGCTTAACTCAAAACCTATTGCCGATGAAGAAGAAAAAGAAAAAAAATTACGTGTTGTGATTTTGGGTTAATCCGTTCGTTTGGGATTTGAGGTTTGAATAATCGTTGGAATTTGTTTTTGGTCACTAAATATTGTTTTTCGTGAATTTCAATTTCTTGAAATCGTTCTCTATTTGGTTGCCACCAAATCGTTAGTCTTTTTTGTTAATGGATGTAGTTTGAATTTGGGCTTGGACTCTGAATTAGTATTTGGATATACTTGGAATTTGAATTAGTATTTAGGCTTTTTTGTGTTAGAATTAGTATTTGGGCTCTTTGTGTTAGAAACTTGGTCCAGAGAAATCGCTAAGCAAGAAAACAACATTAGTAATTCGTTTAGTTTTGTGATATTCGCATTTGGTTATTTGAATTTGAAAAGTTTTGGGGATATAAGTAGTTGGTTTTGCATTAGTGTTGGGAATAGGTATGTTATAGCTTAATTAATCTACTAGCACTTGAGTAGTTTATGTATAGCATCTCCGGCAATCAACAACCGTGGTTTAGTTCCGATTAGTGCGTAATGAAGAATAGTTGGTTTTTTGTTATTTGGTATGAGTATGTGCATACGGTTTGTAAAGGATTTTTATTGGTTATTTTGGTATTTACATTAGATCGGTATCTATTTGGATTGGCAATTAGCAATTGACATTGGTATCGAAATTGATATCTATAGTTTGTAGTTGTAGTTTAGTATTCCGCATTGGTTTTGCGATCGCATTGGTATTTCGCATTCGCATCGCATTGGCATCGGGCATCCGGCATCGGCATCGGCATCGCTTTGGCATTGGGCATCAGTATGGAATCGGCATTGGCATTTGGCATCGACATCTGCATTGGATAGTAGCATAGGTATTGGTTTTTTTGTATTTGTTCGATTGCATTCGGATTGAGACTTCGTCTAGCACCGAGTCTGCACTCTGGGACGCTCCGCTCTGTGTTTGTTTTTTCTCAGTTTTTTGTTTTATGTTTGGCAAACTCCCAATGTTCACCATTGCGGCATTATGAGTTTGAGGGGGGATGTTAGCTAATAAGGCCAATAGGCTAGGCCTACTTGTTTGCCAAAAGTTCAATATAGACTCAATATTTGTCATAGACCCAATGAACCAATCATAGTCACTCATTTTTTCATCAAAAATAAAAAAAACCCACTTTTCACCTTTTTTTAAAAAACTAAATATCTCACACACTGTTAATCGTTACGCAAAACAAAACATAATCTTATCGCGACGAAATTTAAATTTATCTTTCTATAGAGGGGCGACACTATTACTTTCGACAAGCTTTTTTTATGATTTATAAGTCATATTCGATTTTATGAAATCATATATGAATTTAAGAGATCATATATGATTATTTATGAAATCATATATGATTCTTATAAACGAATCATATATGATATCCCCGCTATGACGAATCAATCTATTTTCGCAATTCGTACTGGAACAAAATTGAAAAAAAGTCATCAATCCACTCCACAAAATCATATATGATTTTTATGAAAATCATATTGAATTTTAGAAATCATAGATGATTGGTATATGATGCCGTTATACGAATGCATATATATTTTCCCCGCAATTCCGAGCGAAACAAATTGAAAAAAAAAGTTTGTTAGAAGAATCACAATAATATATTATGAGTTTATGAAATCTTATATAATTTTCATGAAAACATATATGATTCTTATATAATCATATGAACTGATTCGTTATACGAATCATATATGATTTTCGCAATTCGTGACTGAAAACAAAAATCGAAAAAAAGTTTCTCGAAAATATATCGTGTCACCTGTCTACTGAAAGATAAAAAAAATACTCGTCGCGATGGTGTATTTTTTTGTCGTGTGACGATTTAACGTTTGTAAGATATTTTATTTTTAAAAAAGAGGTGGAAAGTGGGTTTTTTTATTTTTGATGAAAAAATAGATGGTTGAGATTGATTCATTTGATCTATGGCAAATAATGGGTCTATGTTGATCTTAACTCCCACTTGTTTATGTCCATTTAATAGTTAGGGTTTTGTCTATGTTTTGTCTTATAAATACTCTTGTATTCTTCATAGTTTATAATTCAATTGAATAATATTTTGCATTGTATCTTTAGTTTCTACAAAAAGTTCATGCATTAAACGAGTAATTTTTTTAGCACACGTAAAATATCGATACATTTTGAAATTTACTCGTTTATTGTATGACTTAAAGATTTTTGAGAATGTAACATGTGTATACGTGACTAATTTATGTACACCTTTTACTTAGTAAAAGAAAACAAAAATTGGGGACTTTCGTATTTCAAAAAAAGAGAATGTTGCCTTATTAAGTATCATTCCCTTTATTTTTTTTAATTTAAATTTTTATATTAGAAAAAACCTAAAAACTTCCTAATTTATCACTATTTTTATGAATTTTCGTTTTTAAAAAAAATTAAGTGAAAAAACATATGTGTTAGAAGTATAAATAAAAAAACTTAAAAGAGGACGGAGTAAGTCACAAAAAAATTAAGGGTTAAAACTAAATTTCAGCAAAACAAAACCAAACAATCATTCATTCATTGTCGACTAACGTACAATCAGTTTTACATTGAACTCCATCCCACCCTAAACAACCATCACACGATTATATACATAAATCATGTGATTCGATTATATCATACCATTAGATCAATTCAACATGTCTCTATAGATATCATCTTGGTCAAATCTGATTAGGTTTGATATTGATTGTTAAAAACCCTAATTCGATATATCCCGAATAAAGTACGGGGGTTTTGAAGATTTCGTTACATTGTGAAGGATAATTGAACATGAAATTTATAGAGTTATGGTAAGCTATTCGCCTAAGTTTTATGATTTTATTTGAATTTTTTGGTAACACATATAGTTCGTATATCATTGGTTGCTTTTTTATTAGCATTGTTTATATAATTGGGCATAATAGACAGCGGATATCTGATTAGTGAAATTCTTGGTAAGTTTTTCGTGTGTGGTTTTATGGATATATATGTTTTTATACACTGAAATTGTTTTATTCTGACAGCTTTTTGTACTTATATTTGTTTCTGGAGGCTGTATCAAAAAGTAATAAAGAAGAGTTCAATGTAACACTTTCGAGATTGAAATTCTTGGTAAGTTCAATGTATGTGGACGGAGGCTCCTCCTCAGAGATTTTGTATGAACATTGCTTTAATAGATTCCGCCCAGAGGTTAGAAATCAGATGGTCCCTGCAACTACACCATTGGTCGGGTTCAGCGGAGAAATAATATGGCCACTGGGGCAAATATCGTTGCTAGTAAAAATAGGTGATGACGAACACTCAACTTCCGCTCGGATGAACTTCATGTTTGTAAGATCACCATCTCCTTACAACGGGATTATAGGAAGGCCAGGGGTAAGGAAGATCCGAGCAATCCCATCCACGGCACACGGAATGCTAAAATTTCCAGTAGTTGGCGGAATAGTCACATTACGGAGCAGCAGGGTTATCCTACTAGAATGCTTGATGGTTTCAGAACCAGGGATACCGCAACCTATCTCTAACCAAGCCTCAGAAGAAAAAATTCAGGTAGCAATCCACCCAGAGTATCCGGAACATACTGTAGCGATAGGCTCAACCTTGACGGAAGAAGGGCGAAAAGAGCTATGTGGGCTCCTGAGACGTCACCTTGACGTGTTCGCTTGGAAACCGTCAGATATGACCGGAGTTCCGCAGAACGTAGCCGAACACAGGCTAAACATCCGTGAAGGATGCTTACCTGTTAGACAAAAGAAAAGGGGACAAGCACCGGAAAGAAACAAAGCAATTTGCGAGGAAGTAGAAAAGTTGGTGGACGCCGGTATCATGAAGGAAGTCCATTATCATAGCTGGCTGTCAAACCCAGTTATGGTAAAAAAAATACGACGACAGTTGGAGAATGTGCATGGATTTCAAGGATCTAAACAAAGCATGCCCCAAAGACGGCTACCCATTGCCGGAAATAGATTGGAAAGTGGAATCCCTCTGCGAATACCCTTTCAAATACTTCCTGGACGCGTACAAAGGATATCACCAAATAAAGATGGCGGAAGAGGACGAGGAGAAAACAGCGTTCATAACAAGCCAAGGAATATTTTGTTACTCAAAAATGCCGTTCGGACTAAAGAATACTGGAGCAACCTACCAGCGCCTGGTGGATAAGGCTTTCCAAAAACAGATTTGTCGAAACTTGGAAGTATATGTCGATGATCTGGTCATTAAGAGCCGAACAGAAAAGGAAGTGATTAGAGACATAGAAGAAATGTTTAGAACTCTTAGAGAAATAAACATGAAGTTAAATCCAAA